>SSSI01003744.1:0-13326 GCA_004796505.1 Oryzaephilus surinamensis | reverse complement strand
AGCCAATTGCAACAAGGTATTTTATATTTTTCTCACTTGTTTGACAAATAAGTGAGGTGTGGATTTTGTGCAACTGAGGAATTGCGGTAAATAGAAAGGAGCATAATTTATGGCGCCAATTTTTAAAATTCAATCTTTCTACATATTGTGCTAAGAAATCAACAATAGAACGTTGAAATCTATTTTTTGTTTTTTAAAATATTAAACAGTAATCTTTTTTATAGGATTTCTGAGTTAAAAAAACCGATCGTGTCTATTTATGTATTATTGTGTTTTTCTAAATAGCGCATTCACATCACCCTACACTGACTCTACACTAGTGCAGAATTATTTGTTATTAATCATGACCGTTATACATAATAATAAGGAAATAAGATAAGGGTACCTTTAGAAACACATTTCTAAATTTAATTTTTTGTGGCTTGACCGTAAAAATAAAATATATGTATTTTTTAAAAAGATGTTGGTGGCTCAAATGTTCCGTTGACTGTTAAATTTATTTATTTTTTTCATAGTGATTACATTGACGAATAAAGCATCAAGACATCTTTGTACAATATAATAATGTTTTTATTTAAAATATTTTGTATGTAAAAATTTAATTTATGTTATGAACTATTTTGCAATTGGAACATGTAAATTACTCCTGGTAACTCCTTTTCCTCTTTCTTGCTGGTCCCCATCTATAATTTTTATTGATGAACTAAATTTGTGACGTTGAACATGACGGACTCTATTGGTTGGGAAGTGACTTTAGGTTGGGATATGGGTAAATAAATGGGTAAATAGATAAAACAGAAAACAGCAATTATTCTAATCAGAATAATCAAATAAACAACAAATGTTAACAAATAAGAATTAAAAAAGAAATCGAAATGGCTTTATTAAATTTAGAAGATGATCTTTGGTATTTAAACAATGCTAATTCGTAATTACAAATTTATCATTTGTTATTTTATATTTACTGTATTTAGGCTTTTGGAATATGAATCCTGTGAAAAATTGCATAGAGATATTATGGAACAACTTAGTCAGAGAGCTTTATATTCCAGATCGAGTGACAAATATAATCAAATATCAGTTACAATACGTTTACGCCTAAAACAATTTAATAACGAAGTCAGTGAATTGTATAAAAAGTTGGATATTGCCACATTATCTGGCACAATGTACATAATACTTGTATAAAATACTAAGTCGAAAAACATACAAATATTTTTAATTATTTATAGAACATCACAAGAATCAGAACGTCGAGTTCGATTAATTGAAATGTTGCATTCAAAGGGCGTCAATATGCAGTCAACATTTGATGATCAAGTTGTAAACAAATTTAATGCCGATAGACAACATTTATTAGGACATAATAGTTCATCTTCAAGTGATTTACCAATAAATATTGAGTCAATAACAAATATTAAAGCTGATCAAAGTCGTATGATTGATGCACAAAATGAAGGTTTGGAAAACTTAGCTCAAATTATTTCAAGACAAAAGAATATTGCCCAAACTATTACAACTGAAGTAGATTTCCATAATGGTAATGTTTTTTTTTTGAAAATTGAGTTTTTATATATTATATTTTTTATGTTATAGAAATCTTGGATGATTTAGGTAATCGTATTGACCGAACTGATCATAGAGTTAGAACCGAAACACAACATATATCTGTTGTGGACACTAAAGATAAAACTTGCTCTTATTGGGTTATTATTATACTTTTATTTTTAAGTATTATTATTGTAGCTTGTATTTAATGTTTATTTTTTTAGTTGAAAAATTGCTTTCATTAATTATAATCGCCTGTACTATTAAAAACAAATATATTTTAATAAATTGTTAAATAAATTAAGACATCAATTTTTATTTTAAAACTTAAAAGAAAATGTACAATTTAATTTATTTAAACATTGTAAAATGAAAAATGTTCACAATTAACTATTATATATGTAAATATAATTAGTTGATTTCATCCAAATAGGGCACATTTGCAAGATTTCCTACTGAAGCAATGGAAAGTTTAGCTTTTGCTTTGGAAAAAGCCTAAAAAAATATTTTTTTTATATTATAGGAGTACAATTTATTTTATTTTATGCATTTATATACCTTTGAAACACTATCTCTAGATACTGAATCTACAGCAGCTGCTAATTCTTGTCCCGACGAGGAGGATCCAGTAAGAATAGTTTGATATCCAATATTTCGAACAGCATTTGTGCCACTTTCATTTTCCAAAAGTAATGCAGCTTTCAATTGATTTTTACCTCTATTTACATCTTCGTCAGTAATGTTAGCTGATTTAAAGAATTTAACAGTGGATTCAACTAAAGAACCGGCATTTTTACTTGGTGCAGCCAATAAAACACCAAATACACCACTATCTGAATAATTAGCATTAAAAGCGGTTGCAGTATATTGCCCAGAAGCGGCATTTGCTATAGCTCTATTTAATAGTCCATTATCGTTTGTACTCCATTTAATTTGTGGCCCACTACTGATTGCTTTTTGTAAAACAGCAAAAGCTAACACTTCTTCGGTATTCGTCAAACTGGCACCTTCACCACCAATGGCAACAAATGCAAAATCGCCTCCTTTATCTGAACGTACTTCACCGCCTTTGTAAGGAGATGGAGAACTATTTCCTTCACCTGTACCAACATTTAAACTTTGTACAAATTGTCCAACAACTGATGGATCAATTCCTAATCCAACAACAGCCGTTCTGCCCCCAGTAAAATTACTTGAAACGTAATGTTGTAATGTTTCAGATGAAATACGTCCAATTTGAAATTTTGGAACAAATAGCGAATTGCCCAAACCACGTCGGAAAGCAGCCTTGTGAAATAAATCGATAGCTCTTAATTGTAATGGACGTACAGCCAAATCTAACTTTAATCGATCTGACAAATCAGATAATTCCCATGGTCGGAAGGTTTGTTGGGTTGTCACTTCAGCAAGAAATGGTAACAATTTCTCCACAGCTTGTCTTGTACCTTCCAATGTGTAGGATATCGTTTCACGATCAGATGTGGCTGTTAAATTTGCACCAAGTTGTTGAATGTTACGTGTAATGGCAAATTGGGACGCATTTTTTGTTGTTAAACCAGCGGCTGCACGTAAAACATGACTAGCTCCGACATTTTCATTTGTTTCGTAACGGGAACCAGCCCTTAAAAATATTTTTTTTAATTTTTAAGTATAAAATAAATATGAAATATAATACCGGAATACAACGGAAACTCTTGCAATGGGTGATTCATTTTCAGCCGTTGCTACTAAAACTTTATTAGATGCAGTTGATATTTTTACATCGTAGTTTGGTATACCACTAACTGGAGCTACTTTGGAATATCCTCTAGTCTAAAATATGGCATTTTACTTTTATGGTTTTACATAACAGTTTTAAATCATTATGACTTACGGAAATTACACGGTATAGTGGTGCTTTAACGATATTCGTAGCCATCTGTAAAGTATTTATTTTCTTTTTTATTTAATAAAAAGATTTGGAAATAATTAATAGTAAATACCTTAAATATTATTTTTTATAATCTCGTATAATATAATATGCATTAATGTCAAATCGACATTAAATCACTAGTGAAACACTAGCTGTTTTCTATTTGTCACAATTTCGTGAAAAGAGTGAGAGAAATATAAAATTCATTATTGCAATTGGCTTATTTATATTTCTATTTCACTCAATTAAAGCGGCTGTCCACAGTTCACCAACATAATAAAAATAAAAATAACTACCAATTATTATGTAACTTTTATATTTTGAGTTCATACACATATTGTTGGTTGTATAGATATACATATTACGTATATGTGTAGAAGCCTATATAAAAGTAAATTCAATACAATGTAAATTATAATTTATAATTGAAAAAATTTATTGAAACGAACAAAACGTTACAAAACTTATGTTTTATTATAATTTAGTTTCTAGCCGACAATGCAGTACTGGTTCCTGGTGCAACAACTGCAATTTCTCCACTTTGCCCAGTATTAGTTTCCCTTTGGGGACTCTAAAATACGATAGAAAAAGAAAAAAATTAACCCCAATGAACATTTATAAATCAAAACTTACTTCATGGCTTACTTTCACATGTATTTTATTTTTTAAAACGGCCGCTCTCAAAATCAACATCCTTGTTCTCCTTTGATATTCTTTGCCAATGTTTAAACTTTTCTCAAATGTGGTTGAACGTTGATCGACATCTTTTGCAAATAATATTTTATTGTGTGAATCGATTCTAGCTTGAATTTGTCCATCCAATATTAATTGCATTAATTCATCTTCTAATGCTGGTACAGTACGATTAAATGCTAACGCCATTTTATGCATATCGGCTGATAAATATGGACTGAAATATTGTATTAAAGCTCGATTCCTTATTTGCGTATATAATGCATTCACATGTGGGGCAATATAACGATCTAATAATAAATTGTCTTTAATTTCATCTAATAATTTCAAACATGATGCATATTTCGATTCATAAAATTTAAATATTATATCGCGTAATTGTGGTTCCAATTCTAAAAATAATTTAAACGAGCTGCTATTTATAACAAATTTTTGTAAATCGTAACGATCAAATGTTGCTAATGCACACAAACCACCATATGTAGCAACATTATTTGCTGATAATAATTCAGGAAATTCACAATGGTCTAAATTTGCAAGTAGAAAATATTTGGCAGCTAATTTATATTTTTTCGTTGCTAAATGAGCCAAACCGGCAGCACATTTTAATTTCGTCATGATCATTTGATTTGAATCTTTTGTTTGTGCTTCAGTAAAATCCGGTGTGCCTTCAGCTTTTGATACGTAACTTAATACATGTGACCAATTTTGCAAATATACCGATACTTTAATTACATTCAAACACATATTAACAACATGTTTACCACTCGTACAATAATCTCTTGCTCTTGAATAGCATTTTAAGGCATTCGATAAATCACCACAATCCAAATAATGATCGCCTAAATCATCATGACCACGTCTAATGCTTTCTTTAATTGAATTCGATTTGTAATTTTTTAAATCGTTATCTAATTTCTCCAATTTTAAGGCAGCCTTTTTTGAACGTGTTTCTATCCACATTGTATCAATAACTGGTATATCTTGTGATGTTGAGGAAGCTGCCACATCGGGTACACTTAATGATGATGTGATTTCTGCTAGTTTTTGATGTAATCCTTGATATAAATTTACATTATATGTTGTCATTACATATGAAATGGCCATTTTTAATGCTTCCAAACGCAAAGACGGACAATGGTCTATAATATAAACTAGACGATATAATTTTGCTAAGCCTGCATAGCTATTTGCATAGGCTTCTAAATCTAATGAAGGATTTTCAACAGTGTATGTTTCTTCTTCATTATTATCATTGTCTTCTGGTGGTGCATCCACTTGCATTGGTTCGACTGAATTCTACATACATACATATATTGATTTGTAACAATAAATGAATTAATTTTATGCAACATCTTGTACTTACTTGAGTCATTGTTTGAATAAATTGTAAAGGCATTAATGTATATTAAAAACGATAACAACAAACCAAATATGTAATTACAATTTGTTGGCTAATTTTTCTTGACAATTTTGACAGCTCGTCTGTTGTGAACTATACTGCTACCATCTATTAAAAGTTTAGAAATCAAAAGAAATATAAATAAATCAATTCATTTTAAATTTAAATAAAATCAATTTTTCTTCAGAAATTGATGGGGAATTTTTAAATAGTCGTATGTAATTAATTTAAATATAAATGTTTATCATGTTTTATGTAAAATAGAAAATTCAGAAAAGCTTTTTATATGAGTGAATACTTTTAATTCTGAAATTGTGTTACACTTCTATCGCTCTAGTGGCGCAATTGGTTAGCGCACGGTACTTATAAGACAGTAGTCGTGAGCAATGCCGGGGTTGTGAGTTCGAGCCTCACCTAGAGCACTTTTTTTGACGATTTTCTTCAGATTTTTCTTTATTGACTTTTGATCAAAAATTATCATAGACTGATAAATGAATTAGAAACTACTCATTTTCATTTTTTTTATTGTTCAAAATGAATTTACATATGTATTTACGTTCACACGAATACATTGTTAATCATAAATAATTACTGATTCTTTTTTATTGTTTTTCTATTTGGAAAGATGAATTCATAAGGTTCTTTACCATATTCGGAAACCCATACAGTACCATTGGCTGCATTCTTCAAAACTTTTATCATTGCTTCCCCACACTGTTTTGTACTGAAAATTATTTATGAATTAAATACATTTTATCACATTATAGTTTTTCTCACAATAATATAGATTGCAATATAATAATTAAAGAGGTTGCTATATATTTTTGTACCGCAGACGACCTTTTTTCTATTTACCTGCTATCCTGATAACAATTGCTGGTATTTTAAATGATATTTTTTTTTTAAATTTATGACACAGTAGATTTATATGTACCCGAGTGGTAACCCATTTAGTCGAAGTGGTAACTTTAATAAATACCTATTGTGAGAAAAACTACAAATACATAAGTATATGTAGGTAAGCATATACTTACATATATGTAGATACCGATTACATTACATTACTTTTAACTAGACTTTTACTTACCTCTGTATTTTTTGAGATGAAACACAGGAAATAATGTTCATTTTTTCGTATTCTTCACTTAGAAAATGTCCCTCAAGATTTTGTATAATATTGGTATTTGTTAAACCAGGACAAAGTGCCAGTACTTTTACACCTGTACGTTCATAATGTTCTTTGGTACCCCACGATTTAGTCATTCCGATTATTGAAAATTTTGTGGCACAATAAATTGGTAAAAAACTCCATCCTTCAATACCACATATTGAAGAAACATTTAATATAACTCCTTCTGATCCTGATTTAAAATTTTTTATATATTTGTCTATAGCTAACAATATGCCGTTTATTGTGCCATTCTAAAATATAAAATTAATAGTATGTAGTACATAATTTAAAGAATAAATAAATATATTTATTATGTACTCGTACCACATTAATTGTAATTTCCTTCTCCCACATTGAATCATCAAATATTCCAGCATTATTTATTAGAATGTCTATATGCTGGAATTGTTTTATGCATGTTGTAAAAGCCTCTGGATTTAATTATTAATAATTAATTGTTGAATAAGATTTATTTAAAATATGTACCTTCAAAATTTTCTTTTTTCACTATATCCGTTTGTATAAAAAATGCTTTCTTTTGTCCAAACTCTTGTTGAAGTTCCTTAACAGCTTCATGACCATTTATGACATCAATGTCGGCAATAACAACACCCTAAAGTATAAATTATTATAAATATGCATAAATTTTTACCAATTATAATTACTTTCAAATTATTTCGTAATAATTCTTTAGCAAATTCGAAACCTATTCCAGATGCACCACCTGTAATAAGCGCAACTTTGCCTTCAATAATAAACATATTTGATGTTTTTATTGAAAAAATAGATGATATGAAGAAATAAATAAGAAAACTAAATTTTTTGCAAATATACGGTTTATTTATATGTTAGCAAATATGAATATGTATAGACATATACGTATGATGTACGTACTTAAATACTGATGTATATTATATCTGAGGTTTTTATCATAGTTAGTTAACTAACTAGAGTTAATTAGGTAAAAATAAAAATGAAACAATTAAAATTATTATTGGTGGCGACTGGCGTTGTTATTGCAATTTATCAATAAAATTATTTAAAAAAAAAGAAAAAACAATTGTTTACTTTACAATTGCTTATTTGACTTATTTCACAAAAAAGATGTAGGTATGTATATGTATACTTTCTTATTATTATTTACCTGTTATAAAACACTCCCAACTAAAAGAGTGCGCTATAACATTGACATATATTTAAATATGTATACAATTGTGTGAAATTATTGAAAGTCGCTTATTCAAAACTATGTACTCGCATGTATTAATTTTGTAACAATGATTAAGAAGAGTTACATAATTTGCATTGATATTTATTCAAGAATATCTCTTACCTATATGCTTGTATTTAATATACCTAAAACATTAATAATTTTGAATTCGTTATTCTAATAATTGACAAAAATTTAATTTTATATAAAATCTAAAACTTTTTAAGCTACATATTATAATGTAAAGCTTAATACAAAAATAAAAACAAAATCTAGAAAAATCAATGGAAATTAATTTATTAAGAAATCTATAAAGTTTCAAAATATGTACAAATAAAAAGATATTTAACAATAAATAATATGAAAGAGTAAGAGTATAATTAATATTCCCCACTATATTAAAAAAGTATATGCCTACATTGAAGTATTAAATAAGAGTGGTGAAAAGACGAGAATGAAACTTTATTTACAATTACTAGTACAAGATATGTTCAGTTGTTTGCAGTACCGACAATACCATCACTTGTATAGATTATAGATTGTTAATTTTTATTTTAATCGCATAAATTAAATTTTTATACCAAAATTAAGTTGGTGTTGAAGTGTAATAATAAATAGTCATTATTATTACAAATCAATTTTAGACTTTCACTATTATATTATTTAGTATAGTGTTACATTATATTACTGTTGTAATATACATAAAAGAATAAAAATCGGCAGGTATTGATATGCCTGAAAGAATTTTTACTTTAGAAACAAAAAACAACTAATTTGTTATAGTTACAGAAAAAAGACAGGTAAGCATGCACATACAATAATAATATTAATCTACAGTAGCAATTGTATAGGAACTTTCATTTTTACTAATTTACTAACAATTACAAAAGAAAGAAATGTTAATGTGATAAATATTATATAATAACAATAATAATAAGTAAACCATGCACAATATTTTTAAAGCCAAACTGAAATTTGTTTTAAAAGAAAGTAACATAACTACTATTATGCATAAGTATTTTGATAAATGCATTAAATGCAATTGTGTTAATTGTTAAAATTAATATTAACACTTTTTAAATTATTTAAACATCTTATAATGTTATTGATTACAGTTATTAACTATTATACAAATATGCTATTTAACTTGTTGATATCCTTGACAGAAAAGCTTTTTTAAATTTTTACTCATCTTAATTTCTTTATGATTTATTATATCGACAAAATATTTATTATAAGAATAATTACATCACTTTCAAATGTTCTTTGGCAAATCATTTTACGAGTATGTACGTAGGTAAGAGTAGCAGGTACGAGTATATCAAATTAACATACCTATGATGTTATTGTTAAACAAATCAACACAAATGGTCAATTTAGGTAACGAAAGTTTAAACATACATATTGCTATTGCTAAAATACAAGTAGGTACTATTGTAATAATTTCAATTATAAAAAGTAATTAAACAAATAATTTATTGTTATATTATTTCAGTTTCTCTTTTTCCCAATAAAACAAAGTATAATAAATATTTATTTTGTAAAGTAATAATGATTTAAGAATTTATTTGTTCCTTTTGAAGAAAATATTACATAGATTATAATTTACGTATACCTATACAATAAGTTTACGAATACCTATACATATTATAGTTTATACTAGTATATAAAAAAAAGTTACATATATTTGTTTACGAAAATTATAGTAATTATATTGTTTAATTGAAAATTTATGAGGTCGTAACTGTTTTTTGAGAAATACGTATAAGAATTACATACATATTATAGCAATTAGTCATTACGTAAACACAATTAAATCAATATCGTGTATATGTATTATATGTATATACCCTTTATGTATGTGTACGTATATATATATATATATATAAACCAATAAGAAAATAATTTATTTTTGTTGTTAATTTAATGTACATAGGTACCTAATACCTATAAATATATATGTATATGTAAGCGAAAATTGCATTACAATTAAATACAATTGATTGAATGATGAATAATAGAAGAATTTGTTACATAAGTTTAGTATAAAGAATTAGTTTATTGTATAAAAAAGCGTAAAAGCCACAAGTGAAATTTAGATATATAAAATTCTAAAATCAATTGATTGATTTATAATATACCTATACATAATACGATGGTGCCGGAATCATGAAACTATTAACACCCATCAGGTTAAATGTTACAAAATTTCTACTTGTGTGTGTTTCATGATTCCGGCGCTAGAAAATCTATCTAATATTTTTTTTAGAAATAATATGTAAAAGTTTTAACATTTACTTAATTGGATATTGAAATATACATACATATTTCAATTAAATGATTGAAATAATTTTTAGATTAATATGGATTCAGATTCAGAAATTGCAAATTGGTATTCAGGAAAAAATATTCTTATAACTGGTGGTACCGGTTTTATGGGCAAAATATTAATTGAAAAGATTTTACGTTCTTGTCCAAATATTGCATCAATATTTATTTTGGTTAGAAATAAAAAAGGAAAAGATGTTAGTCAACGATTAGACGATATACTAAATTCACCAGTAAAATATTTAAAAATTTATTATTCTATAAAAAATTGTTAATAAAATCATATATTATAATATTTAGGTATTTGATAGAATACGTGATGAACAAGATTTTGAAAAAATTTCCAAAAAACTACATTGCATTCAAGGTGATATTGCACAAGAACGTTGCTATTTAACAGACCAAGATGAAGAATTATTAAAAGAAAAAGTTACTGTTGTTTTTCACATGGCTGCAAATGTACGATTTGATCAGCATTTAAAAAGTGCACTTTTATTGAACACAGGCGGGACTAAAAATATTTTAGAACTTGCAAAAACATTTAAAAATTTAAAGGTATTCCTACATGTTAGCACATCGTATTGCCATTGTGAACAAACTATTTTAGAAGAAAAATTATATCCTGCCCCCCACGATCCAAGGTAAAAAAAAAATTTGGAACATTTTTTGTTTTATGTGTACTTTTATGTTATTTCATAGAAAAACAATTTGATTGTAGAAAAATGTTGGATTTAGCGAAATGGTTAAATCCTGATTTAATTAAAATGATAACACCGAAATTATTAAATGGTGCACCAAATACGTATGCTTACACAAAATGTTTAACAGAACAACTAGTAGCAGAATATGCGAAATTTTTTCCTATTGTTATTACTAGACCTTCAATTGGTAGATATTAAATATTTTTGAGTTAATAGATTATTTATTTTTTTATTTATTTATATAATATAGTTACAGCTGCATGGAAAGATCCAATTCCGGGTTGGGTTGATAATTTAAATGGACCAACTGGAATACTTGTTGGTGCTGGAAAAGGTGTAATTAGAACAATGCATTGCAATGCCGATTTATTAGCTGATTTAGTGCCTGTTGATGTAACTATTAATAGTCTTTTGATAATTGCTTGGAAAATTGCTAATAGTTTAAGAAAACAAGAAGCTGAAGTTTATCATATTACAGCCGATAAAGTTATTATTGATATTATTAAATTAATTTTTTAATAATTGCTAACTGTTCTCTTTTTGACGTTTTAGAATACTAGCTTGAAATGGGGTGAAGCATTAGAAATTGGAAAAAGACATTTCTTCAACAATCCATTTAGTGTGTGCTTATGGTATCCTGGGGGCAGTATTAAACGAAATTATTTCTTTCATGTCTTGGCTGCACTATTTTTTCATTTAATACCAGCTTATATAGTGGATTTTTTTATGGTACTTTTAGGAAACAAGCCATTGTAATTTGAATATAATAATGCAATATTATTATAAAAATCAATTAAGAAAGTAAAATAATTAAAAAATTTCAGTTTGGTTCGTATTCAAAAAAGAATTCAGAATGGTTTGAGTGTATTACAATATTACACAACAAGACCATGGTATTTTCATAACGATAAATTATTTAATATTTGGAATAGTTTAAATAAAGTGGATCAATCAATATTTTACATTGATCGCGACTCTTTAAATATGGATCAGTATTTATTAAATTATGTATTAGGTGCAAGAAAATATTGTTTACATGAGGAACCAGAAACTATTCCGTATGCGAAAAAAGTTTTAAAAAGGTATTTATCCTATACATAATATGTAAGTATTATTAAAATTTTAAATTTATTTATTATTTATTTTGTTATTAGGTTATATTATATAGATTTATTTACAAGTATCATTTTTTACGGATTTATTTTATGGATTCTATTATTTGTGACACCAACGTTATTATATCAGAAGTATAAAGTGTAAAAAAATAAAAGATATTCACAATATGTAAATTTAATTATTGTATATTTTGTTGTATTATGTAATTGACATATAGTTTTGATAATTTTATAATATGTACGTATGTATTTACTCGTAGTTCCAATAATAGTACCTAATAATTTGTATACTCGTAATAATTAATTATGTTTCAAGTCTCCCTAATTAATATTTGTTAATCGAAAGAAGAACAAAATTAGAATTTGTGTTTGTATTAATTAATAATTATTATTTGTATTATTAAAACCAAATCATCAGTGTGAATTATTATTACATTACCAATATGTATATGTTGTGTTATAATTTATATAAATAATTTTATATTAATAATAAGAATTGCAAAAAACGAAATAAATACCTAATATTTAATAGAATTAACATTACCATTAAAACAAAAGATGAAAAGATATCTTGTAAAATAGACATTTTGTGAATAAAATGAAAAGGGTCATTCTTAGAAATTTAAATTTTTGTATAAATAGGTAAATGTTCAAGTACTTTTTGACATTTTCAAGTATCCCAGGTTATTTTCTCTTTTGACCAATAAATGGCAACCCAAATTACAATAGGACTCCCTATTGCGATATTCACATCTTACAAAAAAGTCATAAAAGCAACACAGATAAGAAATACCCACACCCACAATATGTATAATATATTTATATTGGTATTTGTTAGGTACCTACATACATAACGTATATATGTATATGTATAATAAAAGAATCACATTCTTTAGATCTGGCTTTAGACATTTGTTACATGACAACTTTTTTCAATTAATTAGTTAATTTTGTATTTACTTAGTAATTTATAAGATTGTATTATTTAAGTATTTTTAATATAAATATATTTGTATTAAATTTTACAGACAAATTTAAAAGTATTGAACCCACTATTCAGCTATGTACATCACTATATGTATATAGGGTTACCATAATGGAAATAATGTATGTACACATACTATACTGGGGCTTTAGAAAGCGAAAACGGTGGCGTTGTGGTGCTAGTGCACTTTGGTAGTCGGCAACAAGTGGAATCGAACGTTTCCATACATTTCATAGAATAGAAAGAGAATAACGTAAACGT
>SSSI01003736.1:0-12106 GCA_004796505.1 Oryzaephilus surinamensis | reverse complement strand
TGTATTTTATAGCATATATTCCAACTGCATAAAAAAACTATGAGAAATAGACGGAGAAAAGAAAGATGAGCTTAATTTGAATATTTGTCAAGTCGTAATTTGTAACAGTTAACATTTGGTTGATTAAAATTTTGATGTGCAATGACTGTCATGCAAAAAAAACTGCGTCCAGTACATTGTTATTTTGTTATTAGAGTGTCATCCCGTTTTTACAATGAAAGCAAATTTAATATGTCCCTAAATTCACTTGTAGATAATAATTTATCATTTTTTCCGTGTGTTTCACTGGTTTAGTGGCTTTTCTGACACCACAAAGACACCCTGCCGAAAATATAGCTAATGACTGTGAATTTTGGCCGAAAAACTCCAGCCTCCCGTGGACAATTTATCAATGTTGTACTGCATAATATTGTGTTTGTAATATTAAGATTAATATTATACGGAGTTGCATACATCAATGTCTTGTATTTTCATTTTTTCCCTATATAGTGCCCTTATATTCGTACACCTATTGATGTGCAATGTTTCATCAATAGCGAAACATAACAAAAGAAATGCCTGCCTCTTTTGCCCGTCATGCTAAAGAACTTATTTGTCTATTCGCAAGTAAAACAACGAAAAACTTTTCTCATACCATGGGCTTTGAACACATTTTATATAGATTTCCTATGAGACTTGTAATGTGTCGAAATGGCGTGGGTGTAATAGATTAATCCCTATATCCGACTTTACAAACTTTTATAAACAAGAATACTATTACACTAGAATATGTTAACTGACAAAAATTCAATATAAAATAAGTTTTTCGTGTTTGAAAATTTTTAGCTGTGAACATTTTTGCAGACGTTGCTATTTAATAAGGAATATTTGTTAAAAAAACGTTTTTCAGACGTATTATTTTGCAAATCCCCAAATGATACTGAATAGCAGTGCTCAGTTAGAAATGTAATTTCTGTTTAAATAGCATGTAGGTACTGTGCAATTATTTCGCACAAAATTGCAATGGGATCTTTTTGCTTAGCTTTCAACAAATTAATTAAGAACAATGTAGAATGTGCACTAGTTAGTATAATCTTGTGCAGTTTAACATATTTTAACAATTATTTTATTCAAAACAGTACAATACAACAATTACAACACATTCTATTTAAAAATAATAGTAAATATGTACTTAATAATACGTTTGGTTATTGAGATATTGAAACATATATCAAATTAAAGCTCGATATCAAATTTTTATTTCGTTATCCATAGAATAATAAAATTACAGCTGAAATTCCAAATCAATGGCAATGCCATTGAACACTTTAGTTTGGAAATAATGCATTTACTCTGTTCATATATTCGAATTGATTGTACGAAATCCATAAAAATGCATCAATAAAACATCATTCGATATTATTAAAATCACCTATCAACTTTACCCACATAAAATTTATGTTTTCTTCGAGGGACCAGTCCAATAAATTCACCATACACGAAGAATAATATCTTTTTCTGAAAACTTTTTACTCGAAAAATATAGTACAAGTACGTAAAATTGGCTTTTTAATATTCACTTATTATTGGAATTGGCACAACCAATTTAACTTAGTTCATTCTTGTTATACAAGATTTTTATTTTATATTCAGAAGTAAAAGTTCATTTAATTTATTGAAGACGCCTATTGCTGGGGTGGAACAGATAGGGACAAATGGCACAAACGAAAGAGAGAAACACATATAACTAGTTCACTCTCTTGTATTAATATTGGCCTTGATACCCTTAAACAATATGAATTGATTTATTGTAAACCGGGGTTAATTCGTTAAAATTGGTTATAAATTTATTATGATGCAAAATAACAAAATCAATTGCTGGGAAAATTTGTTATCATTTCTTTAATATCTGTTTCAGATTCCTGGTCAGCAAATAGTTGTTGCAGATAGGCAGTAAGTGAAATTTCGATATGAAGATAAAGCAAAAAAGATGCAAATGGGGTTGCCCAGCAGGAGCTGCAATGGTATTCCTACCACAAGCAATTCTAGCTCAAAGTAATTGAAATTTTTCTAATTTATTCAAAATTCAAAAAAAAGAACGTGAACTAGAATTTCCTTAAAATGTATATTGATTAATAAAATCTAATTAGGCTGATGGAAGCACTTTTAGCTCTACAGGGACTTAGTGCATTTTCAAAACGAAAATGCATAATAATGTATTATACATAATAGCATTTCTGTGTTGTTCTAAATTATATTATTTGAAAATTGAAAATGTTCTATGTGGCATACACACAATACATATATTGTAACAATAATAAAACTCATATAGTTTGGCTTTGTGTGCGCTTCTTTTCTATTTCGCTGATTCTATTCAATTTTTGACGTTAAGTGCCCTTATACAAAATAGAAAACCATCAGTAGCAACAACAACAACAACACCGCATTTCATAAAATAAACAATTGTCGGGCACGTAAAAATATTTTATAATTGTGGTAAAAGTTAATCCGTTGGTGGAAATTCGTTGCAACAAGTTACAAGTGGGTGAATCCCCGACCAATTCTATTTATAAAAAAAGATGAATGAATAAAAAAGAAAAAATACTTCCGCAATTTATTGTGGCATGATGATAAAATAAAAATATACGACCAACAAGAGCCCGAAATAATGATTTATATATCTATATGTGAATGATTTTCGTTCTTTTTTTATTTCAGCAATAAATTTCACTACTGCCAATAATGCAACATCTTTCGACAATCTATTAGAATGGAATATAGCAACGGATACGAACGTTACTCAAGATAATATCACCACTAATGGAAGTTTATTAGAGACCAGCGATGGAGAGCAATTGGCTGATCTGATACTTATGGGGCTGCTGTCAATAGTACTTGGCCTTATGATACTTGTTACTGTTATAGGTGAGTTAAAAACTTCCACCCCATCTTTAATGCATTTTGTATACTTCACTTAATGCGTCTATCATGTGTCAACTTTAGTTACATTATTTCATATATTAAAATAATAGATACCCATAAAGAGTGTTTCAAACTTTTTGAATTGACTGAACGAAGTTGGATACAACCGCATAAAATTTTGAATAAGCACAGAACGAAACTATTTTCTTTCTATTTTCCAGCTTTCAAAATAGTTTTAGCAAGTGTCGTAAAATGTAAAAGAATAATTCGCACTGTCCAGTTTGCACTGTCCATTTCCGAAAGTCTATATCACACGTTTTAGAGAGAAATGGTCGTATATAAATAAACCCAAGTGTATTTTCCCACTCAACATTGAGTACCTAAACCGTGTAAACTTTGGTGACGCTTAATGCACAATAGTAGTTATCTAGTTTGAAAAAAAATAATGGTGGAACGAAAGATATGTTCCGATTTTATTTCTAATTAAATTTGAAATGCAAATACTGGAATAGTGTATGATAGAAATAGAAAATTTTATCATAAATCTAACGCATTCAATCTGTCATCACAATAGAAATTTGCGACAATATATAGGTGTAAATGTGAAGAAATATAACTTGTGCAATAAAACCTGGTTGTAAAATGACAACGTTTATAAAACCCTTTAACATTTATTCTGGAAATTTTATCACTCTCTATATATTTGTATTTTGGTTACGGACGAACGACTTTTGAAGATATGGTTCAGCCCAGAAATTTATGTATAGTTTTTTGTTCAAATTTATGTTTATAGTGGATGTTGATAAAATTTCCAGAAAAATATGTATCCTAATAAAATCCGTAAATAAAGTCCGTTTTTGTTGTAATAAACGGTGAGAAATCATTCAAAATAATAAGAAATCTTTTGCCAACTAAAGTTTGCACTCAAAATGAGGGTCGTATGTAAATTATTTAGATTTTGTTGTATAAACGTAGCCTGTAGTACTTGGATCTTCGTTTCTACACTTATCTGTGTGCCCTTCTTACCTTATGCAAATAACATTTAACAAACATCCACTAAATAACTAGATAGAAAGCGTTAATGTAAATGTAAATGTGTCATAAATCTGAATTTTCTCTGAGATGAATTCCTTTCGAAATGTTAACAAGTGCATGCTATCATAAAAAAAATCAATTACACGATTTGAGCATATTATTTTAAAAAGTTAATTGAAAATATAATTCTCTCCTCAACTTTTATACACACAGCAGTTTATGAAAAAGAGGAAAGATTTTATGCTGGAAGGACGCCTTACAAAACTCTTCTATTCAGTATTCTCGTGTTCTGTTTTAATTTTAAATGTGAAATTACAGAAACGATTAATCTGGAAGCGGAGATTATGATATAAAATTTGATGAGATAAGACATTTATATAAAGAACAGGCAGCCAACAGATCTCAATGTCTTTTAATGTCGAAAAGCAAATAAACTAAAGTTATATGATATTTTATAGATTTTTAAGGTCATAGTAATACAAATGCTATGTAAACTCTTGATCCGTTTTACAACCATATACATAATTCTATGCATTCACTTTAGATCACATTTATCATAATAACACGAGAATGAATTATCTCTCAACATATGTAAATGTTTCAATATACAATCGTACCAAACAATTGGTTGAAATTCACTTTGAATTTTATAGTTGCATGCAACTTCCTTTAACGATTTTAAATTGAAATATAAATTTTTTATTGTTTAGTAGCTGACTCTCTAGTTTTCTGGCATCGACGTCGAAAATACCAAGAAATAAACTAAAGCGGTTCAATTCAACCATATAAACTGAAGCTTTATTGACTTTGATTCGCAATGCATCAAAATATTCAACGTGAAAAAAAATCAATATAGATTTTTATATTGAATTACGAATTGCTTTTTGAATACCAAAAAAATACAACATTGAAATTATTTTTGTTCTACCTTGATATTTTATAATACAAAGAGATTTAGTTCATTATTTCCAAACATATATACGTATACAATTTTACTACACCCATAAACCATAAAGTTTTCAGTATACATTTTATACTTTCATTAAAATCATCATAATTTATAGCTTTTGCAGTTTTAGACAAAAGTGTCTCTAAACTGTTTGCACTGCAAATGCACATCTCGTCGACTTGCTTTATCATCAAAGAACCTTAAACTTACAAGAGACATTTCCTTAATGACCAACATTTAACTAAATTACGTGGTTGTAGTGACCTCATCCTTTGCATCTAATTTGGTCCATATCAAATTACACAGATACACACATAATATCATTTTGTGTGTTCCATATTATCAAGAACTGTACATCAGTTTTCCAAAAGGATGAAGCTTTAATACAGCATAAATCCATTCAAATATAAATTTGACATGTTTCTTTGTTTCAGGCAATGTGTTTGTAATAGCAGCCATACTATTAGAACGTAACTTGCAAAATGTTGCCAACTATTTAATCGTTTCGTTGGCCGTCGCAGATTTAATGGTAGCATGTTTAGTTATGCCTCTAGGAGCAGTTTATGTGGTAAGCTGAAAAAAGAAACTATTCTATATCTATGTGTATAATATTTAACGACCAACTCAATTAATTTCACTAGAATGCATGCTTTCATTTTCCATTGTATACATTTTCTATTTAAATATGTTACTGTAGGGAATTTATATATGAGCTAGCTGTTTTTTGAGGGTTAAATATCACGCAATATAATCTCATATTCCCCTGTCTTAATACTATATATATTCTGTGCGAAAATATTCGTCTGTTGTCTTTTATACTACCTACATTATTATGTATATGTATATGCAGCCTCTTCACTTTCAAGGATAATGTGCTTTCTCACGTTTCAAGATTTAACCATTAATGTCTCTAAGAATGAGAGTCTAAGAAGGTCTAGACTGTCGTCTAGAGGGAAAGTTTGTTTTATAATAAAATCCTCAAATGCTAGAAACTTATGAAAAATTTATTTTGAGATCACTAGCTTATTTTCAGAGCCACGATATACGTATTTGTATTCATTTGATAACAAAACAAGTTTCTACAGTAACAAATTTGAATCCATAGAAACGAAACATGTATCCATGGCAACAAAACACAAATACCACGTGTGTTGCTATGGAGATACAAACAGCACGTATCCGTGGTAGTCATGGTAACCAATTTGAAGCATAGTAGCGAAACATGTTTCCATGGTAACAAATTTGAAACGTTAATCAGAACTATTTTGTGTATTTAATGCATTTTACTTGCAAAGGAGTTAAATATAGATTCATTGTTACTTTAAAACACTATAAATCCAGTTTTTCAACGAAATCTTTAAAATAATGAATTGAAAATGAATAATTTAAATATTTTTTTTGTATTTCGCATCAATAAAAGAAAGTTTTTTTGTTTTAAATTGAACTTTTCTCCACAAATTGAAATCACCTATTAATGAAAAAAAAGAAACAAATTCTAAATCAATTCATTAAACTTTTACAATTGGTTTTAATTTTCTTTTATAATTCATTCATCATTGATTCATTTTAAGTAGATTGGTTCAGTGAATGACGATTAAGTGAAAATATTTTGTGTTGTGAAAATATCGGTTTTTATGTTTACAATGCAATTGTTCACAATATTTATTCAGTAGAATTTTTTTCTATAGAATTTTTGCACAAAAATAAAATATGGTCATATTAAATATACATTTATTGTAAAAGTAGATGTCGATATGCATATATACCTCCACTATACAGTCTCAGACATAAACTATGATGGATGGCTTTTGGGTAATTGACTTACTATGTAAATGGGAACTTTGCATCTCTCTATACTTGTTGGTCTCCAACAAGTAAATGCACCCAAACACCAACATTTGGCCTGTATATTCGGTTTATATGTATATTCCGCAATATCTGTACATATATATGTATAATACAGATAGAAATTGTTGATTATCTATTCGGTACCATCAAGTTGTATATATAGGACAGAATACATGTAGTTGTTGATACTTGCATCATCAACTACATTGTCTGCTATAGACGAAGGCAAACGGCGACGGCTGGAGGCGGAATTAAATGGGATTAATAACATATTACATTAGTGTCGCTTAATATGGGATCCCATCCCCAAGACATAACCACAGCAAACGTTCGTTTATCCCTTTAACATCCGTCACTGTTTTCACATAATGCATTTTTATTATACTATATGTGGAGACAGAATAGAAAAATTACTTTGTTTGAATATATAAGCATAAATTTCCCGGCATACATAAACAAATCTTCAACATCCTACGTTAAACTAACAATATAGATATTTATAATGATATTAGTGTCAATATTTAGATTATAATTATTTCAATAAATAATAATTGGATAGAATATGAAGGGATTATGTTGGCAAATACCTATTTAACCTATTTTCAATTAAACTAGGCAGGGATTTAACACATAGTCGAATTATAATCAACATTATAAATTTTATTAATTATATTATTATATTTGTTGACGTGTAAGTTTTCACTTATTATGAATTGTACGCTAATATGGTGTATAAATTACAAAACAACTCCTAAAATATAAAATATTAGTGCTAAATACAATAAACTTCAGGCGAGGTTTCTTGTAAATTGCGTATTGTTTTGATATAAATGTCATTTATGCTCGAGTATGGCAATTTAATGTAATTAGAATTCTAATACGAGTGGGTACAATACAACCCTAGCTTTGTATTTTAAAGTGGAAACATGATTTTAGTGTAAAAAGTATAAACTTAAAGTTGAAACGCTTTAGGAAATATATAAATAACCAGAAGAGAGTAACATTATTTTACGATAAATGTATGTTGTGAAACTGATAAAAGCTGAACCAACAATCAGAAAAATGTTCTTTAATTCAACACGTTGGCCATAATAGGTATCGACTTATACCACCACACACACATTCAGAAAGAGTGACTAAATTCCATTAAGAAAATGGACTTTTAAAACAGTCAAGTTTCGTATATATCTCCAACAGTTGAAAGAGAAAGAGAGTGTGATGATGTTGATGATGGTGGATGTGTTTAAGAACCCATACTAGCAGCTTCTCTAGGTAGTTTTCAGCCTTGATGTCTATGCCTGTAAACAGATCAGTGTGTTAACACTGTTATATAAGGGCCATACTAACAATCAACTTCATTTTATTTCCAATACTTTATATTCTCCAACTGTTTTAATTCACTTCTTTAGGAAATAAAATTATAGTGAAAAAGGTTTATTGATTAGGCTGTTCAAATGTTCTAGATTTTCTTACAATTTTTTTTCCAATGAGATTTTCTTATCAGTTGATTTAATTATGGCCGCTTTTACACAATAACAAAAGTTCACTTTAATAACTTTAACAAATTTAATATTTTAATTATTTGATTACATTAAACAAAATTGATTACGTCTACATAAAAAAGGGCTTATAATGTGGTGGGAAAACATCGTAGTGAAGGCTCGCATAATCTTGAATTGATAAAAAAAATTCCAACAAAGCTGGATGTCAATTTTCATTTAATGAAAAAATAAAATTAACGTTCACTGTTTTCCATTAAAAAAACACACTAAATACAACAAAATCCCTTTGTAACAAAGTAAAAAGAAAAAGTTCTAATGAGATACAGAACAAAGCCGTATATATGGTTTATGGTATATACTTATAAGTTGGGGGTGTATAAATTATTTTTGTTATATCGCCGCCACCACACACAAACGAGACATCATTGCAAAATTGGTAAGCCGCGTACGAGGTAAGTTCCTCTATTCATCATTATTTATTTGAGAAGACAGCAATGCTGTGGGCTTTTATATTCTTAGGCCCCTTTAACATTAAATACTTCTTAACCGCGATGCTAATGTACGGTGGGGGGTGGCACTCTGCCACTCATTTATCAAGGTCCGTTTTGTTATTGCCCAAACTTCGTCGTTCGTTTTCATTTTCCACTCCTTCATATTTATCATCGTGGTTATACAACTTGAATGCCTTTCTTGCATCAAACCACTATATATACGTATAAATAGTCCTGTGCATATTGCTTTTCTTTATTTCCTTTCTCGGAATTATTATATTTGGAGCATTCATCATGGCATTGGGGAGGGAAGGAAAAAAGTCGGATTTTATTTAATTTAAAGCAAAGTTTGACTAGTGGCTCGATCTTTTCTCCCTGGTATTCCCTCTTATAGAGCCCGATATCCAAATAGAAAATCTTTTTCACTATCTTTGTTCCCTTTGCATCATCGCATAAAATTCTATTCTATTTTTATTATTCTCATTACTTTGTTCATTCAATTGTACAGTTTAATACACTCATGTACTTTAACGTTTTCATTAAAATTAACAATAGATTTTAATTAATATAAAAGAAACTATGGATATGGTATGATTGCAAATTTCGTTTTGGATTTTTTTATGTTAAAGGTAGTTTTTTTGTGATCGTTAAGTAAATTGCAACTAATTACATATAGGTACGTATATAGTAGACATTTCTGTATATAGGTAATATAGTTACCTACCATTCGATTTCGACAAAATGCTTTACATTTACAACAAGAAAGTTTTTCTTGTATAAATTAGAATTTCATTTGAAATTAAAGCAAAACAATGTTTTACATTTTGTTATTATTATATACTCTGTGAAATATTTCAACTTTTACTTTTGAAATGTTGAAATAAAATGGGAAGGCTTTATTAAAAGTTAACACAAAAAGATGTTTCCCTATTCGCTGACAAATTTTTTTATACGAAATAATTATTATTCATTCTGTACAATGTTTCGCAATATTGGTGACAGATTAATTAAAACAAGAAGAAATTACATGTTTGTTTTCTTTTGAAATTAAAATGCATTAATATTGAACAAATCGAAAGAATTAAATCTCTCGATTTTGATGACACATTTGATGTGTATTGATTTTTCTATTGGCATTTATTGCATACTATATAGCGGAAAATCTATCATCTATTATTATATTTTACTGACATGTTAAACTGAATCGTTCTCTAAATCGTATATGTAATTAAATTCTCGTTCATTTATCTATTTTGCTATAAAAAAATTGAATTATTATCTCTAAACTTGCCACAAACACTAAATTGGTGTGTAGTAAAATGTTAAAAACAGTATCCAACAATAAAATCCACTCATACAATAAATAATGCCCTCTTCAAGAACTCAAATTCATTCAAATCTTTTTATCATCTTTTATATAAATAATTTTATCATTAAAATACCATTTGCATAATTTTAAAAACACACCAACACAACATTATAATGAGAAATAATGCCATAGAAAAAAATATATAATATTTTCAACACATTAATATTTATGTTGGAAAACAAGTCGGACAAAAAGGAAAACGAAAAAATATTAAGTTCATTTATTTAAATCAAATAAAAGAAACCTTACACTGGTTTTTGTGAATTTCCTCACGGCTGAAGCATTCTGGAATATACAGTATACAATAGAAAATTAAATATTATGGAAAATATTTTCGATTGCAATTGTAATAATTGATTTAGCCTTGAGATAAGACTGTTTAAAACAGCTTTAACTTTTCCTAATACATAATATTATAATAACGGACGTTAATGATAAGCTTTTGTAAATTATACTTTCGTGTTTAAATAGTTTTAATATCATTCGTGCACATCTACAATATTGATAGAAACCGTGGAAGAGACCGAATTAGGGTACCAAAACATTCGTAAAATATTATTTCCATTTCGTAAGCATTATAAAATCAGCAATTTTAAAGTTTCAAACTCGATTTGCATTTGTGACAAAGCAATGTAATGTTTGAAATCACCGTGAAAGAATTTTAATTCATCGAATATTGTAATACAGAATGGAACAGTAACAGATAAAATAAAATATTAAAAAATATGAAATCAAGACGACTTTTTTCACTCTTATCATCTTAAATTCATATCCTTCATTTGTCTTAAACGAATTATATTACACACCCACTTACTTCGTTTACCATCCAATTTATGTATATTTTTCTGCTGTTCTTTTGTCTGTCTTTTTTTGCGAATTTGGTGAGAAATCAACCATCTGCCTTTAATTTAATAAGTTTCAATTTAAAATGGAAAAATTTCATTTAGTGAATTCACTAGGAAAAAAGGAAGGCAAAGAATGGCAGAGAAAAACCGTGTCCTTTTAAAACTCCTTTTTCCCCAAATTGAAATATATCTGATTGGATTAAATATGCAAATTAATAATTTTGCACGAAATACTCACGTATACGTATGTATTTTCTTTTCCAACTTGTAAATAACATTACAAGTCAAACTATATAAACAATGTAATTATTTTCATCCGCTTTTCGTGCCACAAAATAAGAATCCGGATTATTTATAATCCAACAAGCGAAAATCGGTAAAGCAATTTTAAACAAGATTTATTCACTAACACAATATAAGATTGTTGAAAAATTCAAATGGTACAATTAATTTAGTGTAAATTAAGAAATGATCAACTGCACTATCAACAAAATGGATATAAATAGTTTTAGCCAGCATTTAGACAGTGTATATAGTTGTAATGCTAATTATAATTTAGTGCTTTTTTTCTGTGAGATTAATTTTAATGGCTACAGAAATAAAACGTATAATCCGAGAAAAAATCTATTGCGTTTACCGCAAAACAACGGCAAAAAAAGTGTTAGTCCGTTTACAATTGTACAAATCGTCGGTGGCATGTAGGGTTCCAGCCACTAGCTGTAACTAGGGGTGTTACTAAGGATTTCTTATACGTCCAGTATGTGGATAATCCCCACATAATTGGGTATCCGGATGGCCGTTTTCTATATAGAACATGTACACCCTCGAATTTCATTTTATTTTCTATACTACAGAATTTAAAAACATATATAAATCACACCGAAAATCTATAAATTGCCTGTTATATTATGTAGTTGTAGAAATTTGTCATCATTTCTGTGCATGACATTAAATTTTGATTCATTTTATAATTAAATTTGTTATTCTCTCTCCCCGTTTTCAAATAAAATATTTGCTGAGCTATAAATATCGCAAGGGCCATAATTTCATTAGATGTCATATAGTTTATATTCGTCCAAAGAGCTTTTTCCACATGGAAAATGGAATTGGGTGACAGATTTCTTATTATATTGCATAATAAAAATTAATTTAAGTTTATGTTAACT
>SSSI01003731.1:1207-11847 GCA_004796505.1 Oryzaephilus surinamensis | reverse complement strand
CGTCCTATAAAATCTTGTCCAACATCTCTTCGTTTTTGAGATACAGGGTGTTAAAGTTTTATGAAAAAATAAGGTTTTACTTAAAGATTTTTGGAAATATTAGAGATATGCCTGCTAATATACTGTTTAAAAAATCTTATTTAATAGGAAATTTAATAAGGAAACTTTTATGTCTCTTGAAATTTTTTGTTTAGATGAGTCGTTTTTAAAAAAAATCGAAAAACTTAACACGTGTCATCGATAAATCGAATTTCAAAAAACTGGTAATTTATTTTGTCGATTTATTGATGACATGTGTTAAGTTTTTCGCATTTTTTTTAAAAACGACTCATTTAAACGAAAAATTTCAAGAGACACAAAAGTTTCCTTATTAAATTTCCTATT
This sequence comes from Oryzaephilus surinamensis, assembly GCA_004796505.1. Lineage (NCBI taxonomy): Eukaryota > Metazoa > Arthropoda > Insecta > Coleoptera > Silvanidae > Oryzaephilus > Oryzaephilus surinamensis. The sequence continues at coordinate 11,463 of SSSI01003731.1, read as the reverse complement.
AAATAAGATTTTTTGAACAGTATATTAACATGCAAAATAAAAAGTTCCCGGGGTGTGATTCCACCCCCACCAATAAAAAATATAGTTGGGGGCGGCCGTTTTTGTTCAAATTTGGTACAAATGTGTGCCTTAATAAATAAAACTCTTCTGTAAAATTTCATTTTAATATCTCTAATATTTTCTGAAATATTTAAGTAAAACCTTATTTTTTCATAAAACTTCAACACCCTGTATCTCAAAAACGAAGAAATGTTGGACAAGATTTTATAGGACTTTTTTTCTTAAAATGTACTCAGGAATAACCCCTTAAAATATGTCCACGTTATTCTGGAACACCCTGTATAGGCAATTTTTTGAAACAGAATAAATTTGTAGTTGATTGTTCTTTTTTTTAAATATTGTATTTCCGACATTGAATGAGATCATTTCTAGTTACCACCATCTGCTACTTATAAAATAATGCTTGAAAAATTGAACGAATACGGTGACGTTAAGTTTTTAGAAGAAAAAGCACCTGGGAATATGCTTGTTACTTATGGGGGTGAGTGGCAAGCTGATCGGGCATACAGTATCCTTTTCTTTTCAAATTCGAATTGTGAAATTTATGTGAAATTGTTTTCTTTAATTAATATTTCCAGAAAATTTGGATAGGGCACGAATTGATGGAAGAGTTATTGATGCAAGATTGTATTTTTAGTTGAAAATAAACTTAAAATATTCCCGTGTTTGATGTTTCGTCTCATATATGTCTCTTATATGTTTATGAGTTATTTAGAACTAGTTTTTTTTTTGTATTCTGGTTTATTTTTTATGTTCTAAAACGTTTATTTATTCATTATATGAATATAATTTAATTTCTTGACATTATATGTGGATTAAAATAAACACATGTATATAATATAAATAAATTTGTGTTTTTTTCCTTCGTTATATTGTTTGGAAAGTCTTTGTATCCCAGTTCAATGAATTTATACAATTTACAGTTGGTTTGCCAAACCACACGATAGGAAAAGTGACTATAATTAGCAGTATTTAGAATATGATTCAACTATATGTAATTCTAATATTTCTATTCAATTTAGTTTCTTTTTGTTAATTGTAAAGGTCCTTGGTTTCGATGTGAATCGATAATATTAAAGGATGAGTCGCGTTTGGTAATGAACTAATTTGATATTTTTAGCATATATGTATATTATATTTAGGCCGTGCTCCAATTTTTTTTAAAGGTATGGGAAAATCACGAATGCATCAGCTGTTTTTTTTACTTATCATATGTTGTAATTAAAAGAAAATATTATTTTAATAAAGGTTTATTAACAAGATAAATAAAATTGTTTGTTTTATATTATCTCAAATTTATGTAACATAAAAGACTTATTATAGTACTAGTATTATAAAAGTGAATTGTTTTATATTTTTGTTATAATTAAATAACAAACACGTGTGGATAAAATACTTCCGCTCTTAATAGTTTTTAGTAATATTTGATAATATTGCGTAATAATTAATAAAATTTTATTTGAAAGTATTAAATTTTTCTGTAATATTAAAAAAAAAATTTATAGCATGGATTCACAATCCCAATTTTCCATTATTTTATTTGATATTACATTATCTTATCAATCGGCTAAGTGATAATCTTTGGAAAAAGCTAATTAGTTTCCAATTGTAATACTTTTAATCCAAAACACATTCACTATTTAAACAAAAGGAAATAAAGGTCTGCAATCTTGAAAGATAACACACTCGGTTTCATATGCGTAACATTGAATATATTTGTTAACATTAAAAAAATAGTGAGAATATACATCTGTTGAACATTAAATAAATTATTTATCTACACTATATTGTATTAAATTTGTACTATTAAACATTAAGACCATGCTGGCAAACCGAACAATTCCGGTTTGAAATCTTTAAGCGAATCTAAAACCACTGTGGCGGCTTTTCGTTTTTCTTCTGTCACATCTTTCGCCGGCACCATAACGGCCTGCATTCCACCTTCAATTGCGCCCACAACGCCGTTGGGCGCATCTTCAAAAACTAAACATTGTTCCGGTTTCGGTTTGTCTGGAAACCGTGAAGCGCACACCAAGAATATGTCTGGGGCTGGCTTGCCGTGTTTCACGTCTGGATCCGTGGATCCACAAACTATGTGGTGGAACAATTTGAACAGCTCCTGGTGGTTCTTTGTTTTCAATTCCATCGAGTGTTGGGACGATGATGTGGCCACGGCGATGGGAATATCGTTTTTATGTAAATGTCGGACTAGTTCTTTAGCGCCGGGCATTAATTCTGGATTCTGTAGTTCGGCGTCGACTTTTTCCTTGTAAATAACTAAGAATTCTTCCGGTGTTAATGGTAGATTCATTTCAGTTACAGCTATTTTAGCTGTATCTTGTTCTGGTGTGCCCAAAATTTTTAATTTAATGTCTCTCGTGTATTCTTTGTTGTATGTTCGGGCAATGTCCTGGATGATTTTGTTGTAAACTGATTCTGATTCTGTTATATAAACACCAATCAATAATTAATTGCTTCGTTTCGGTTTTCGTTATTTAAGAATCTGATTTTGTTTTACTTACCAATAAGAAGTCCATCCATATCGAAAATAACGTGCGTCACCTTTTTGAACAACATTTTTGCACAAATTTTACTAACGATACAATTCTTTGTACTGGCGATCACTGCGAACCGTTCATTGAATAAATAAGTTTTTAAATGTGAATTACTGACGTCATTAAGAAACGATTCATTCAAAAGCTGCGTGCTGAACGTGAGCTGGAAAATGTCTTTCCGATGGTTCGATTCATGATCACAAAGGTATCATTCATTGTTCATTTATTACCGATTTATTAGATTTAATCTCTCAGTTTTATTATCATTATTTATTTATTATGATTTGATTATGATTAGTTATTTTATTTGCTTTGAAATTTGTGGTTAAAAATTAAACCAGGGTTTCCAACTTTACACAACATAAATAACTATAATTCAAAGTGTAGTTTACTTTATGAATAAATGCAAACTGTAGATCGAGTTTCCAACGAAACGCTTATAGGTAGCGCAACATTCGTTACAAAATTTGATTTTTAAATTTTGGAAAGTTATTTTTAAAAAAAAGTCCGAATATGCTACAATAATTTTATTATCTGACATTGTTCATCGTCCAAAGACATCTAATCACTAAAAAAGATACAAGTATCGCATATATCTCTATCACAAAATGACTAGATGATGAAACCAGAATAAATTTAATGTCAAATTATTTATAATAATAAATTTTGTAACAAACACTTTGTTTTACAATTTATAGAGTCAGTACAAAAATGAGAATAATACACACAAATATAATAAGTACATACATAGAAATTATTAGTAAAATTTCACTTTGATCACAAATATATTAAGAGAAAAGTGAGTCAAAGAAATTAATATCAATATTATATACACATTTTTTATCAATTATAAAAAATACAAATACTATTTCATTTAATTTACTAATTAAAGATATAGAGACTTTAAATAGCACCATACTGTAAGTCTATTTTTAATGTACAATATACACATGAGCCACCAAAAATATTCCAATTATCTATACTCGTCTTAGTTTTTAAAGGCAAGATTCATAAACTGGTTCTAAGACGACAAAAATAATTAAAAGCGACTTTCAAATAAAACAAAACATACAAATTTATAAACGTATTGTAAAAATCGATTTAAAATATAAATATAAATGGGTAGAATTATTGCACAAACGTCCCAACCTGCCAATAATAAATCATTTTTAATTATTTTCACGATAAATGTAGAGGTATTATGGCAGTGTTATAAAAAGTACATTAAATTAAACTAAATGGTGAGATCTTCCCAGTCCTCTTTCTCCCTCTCAGTCAATTGTATCCGTATTTTTGTGATTTTCGACAATTGCTCATGAATTCTGGGTGCTAGAGGATTATTCTGTAGGTCAACTGTTTCTAACGATGGCGCCTCCTGAAGACTATCTACTTCTACATCTGCATCAAGCCAAGAAAAAGCAATCAATCGATATATTAAGTCGATAAATAATAAACAGTTTATCTTACCAACAATATAATTATGGCTGGCATTCAGTTGTTGCAATTTAGGTATTTTAAATATACAATGTGGGAGGGAGATGAAAGTATTATGTGAAATATCTAAACGTTCCAATGAACCCAAATCGGCACATTCATCTGGCAATTTGGCCATTTGATTGTGGGACAAATTCAAATCTGTTATTAAACTGAATTTGTAGGCGAATTTTGGTGGGATTTTCGTAATAACATTATCACTTAAATCACAGGTTTTCAGTTCGGTGTGACGCATTAAATGATAAACGGCGTCTGGTACTTGCATTAATTGACAATTTGATAAATCTGAAACAAAAAACGGAACAAATGCTTCTATTACAAAACTGTTCAATGATGAAACACTTTCCAATTACATAATTGTGTGAATACTTTGTAAATTTATAATAAATATCCATTCACTCTTATGTTTTCTCTGTCAGGACTGGAATAATTAGGATTTGTGTTAATTGTGGGAAGAGGAAAAGCAGCTATCGCAAAATGTGTACCTAAATTCTGCGTTTCTTGGGCATCTTCGCATCTGTGAACGACTCTCGTAACCGCTGATGCCATTTTTATTCGTTTCGGTTCGTTGTATCGCGATAGCAACTGCTTTGTATCCTCAATTTTCGTAAAATTACGGTATCTATTTATAATCTCACCATCCGGAACAATTTCTACTGCACTAAATTCAACACGACTATTGTTCCATTTATTAAAAATGCGTAATAAAATCGAAAAACTTGATTTTCAAAGGAGCTTCACAAAATTTCCAAATTATAAATTTGAATCGTCATGAAACGAAAATAAACTCCTTCCGAATACTAAACATACGTACTTAAATTTAAAAATTAAATGTCTTGGCAAGCATTTAAGTGTCACATTAATTTTAGCTGAAAATCAAGCTAAATATAAGTGCTCCATATGATTTGTCGGATGTCCTTTGCCCAATTTACGCTTCCGGTTAAAATTTTCAACAAAAAAAACCCAAAATTAATTCCAATTAGTGCATTATAGTTGAGTAATTAAATTTGAATATTAATCAGTTGAATGCAACATATTTTGAATTGTGGTTTATTTCAAAATGTATAAAGATTGTTATGAAATGCTTAACAAGGTTGTTGAATTTAGAAAGAAATTGTTTAAAAGCGAAAATTTATTATGGTCGCATTTATTATATCATCAAATTATAAACAATGAAACTCTTTAACGACTTAAACGTGTTTAATAAGATTTTTATTATGTGTTTTCCCACATTACATTATTTGAAACTAAATGTAAACTTATAGGAAAAACTTTCTATTTCCGTACTAGATTAGAAAAAAAGCGCATCATCGCATCATAATATCAGATTTTAAACAAAAATTTATTTATCAAACATGTAAACAATTCAAGTACAAACAAAAGCTTTAAATTAGACTACAAAGGAATATACGTTTCGCATTTTCTAATTACGAGTAAATACATGAATTTTTAATTACATACATTCAACATCATCCATCCATTGAATGTGATTACAAAGAATAATTTCCTGGTGAAATTGAAAGTATAATAATTGTCTCGCCACAAAATAATATCAAACAGAAAACTTTCTTTGTACACACTTTCAATAATTTTTGATTCAAGGATAAGCTTTATCTGTAATACGCGATTAATTTTTATTAATACGCAATTGATTTTAAAATTCAGTTCAAGCACAGCATTAATTTTTCTCAAATGTTTACCATATACCATATATGTGGCAATTTATTAATTAAAATTATATTAAAACAGAAACGAATCTCGGAAACGATTTTTCTGATGTCCTCCTATATCTTAACAGTCAAGGTAAAACAATTGTTCATGACAAGATCAGTATAATATGTATGTTCCTGTTTTAACCATAAATAGTATTGAATTGTACAATAAAAAAAGTCCTTTAACTTCCATTTAAGCACATGGTGAGGTGAGCGTCTTTGTTGGCTCATAAAAATTTATAATGCCACACAAGCTATCAGTTTTTTCGTTCAATTTACCTAAACTATTGTTCTCCCTTGCCTCATTACATCTGCCAACAACCCTTATGACGGCCCTGCCCGCCAATCGGGTGCAGATCATCATCGGTGCCAATCTTGGATCGGGCTCTGTGTCAGCTTCTGAAGCGATTTCTTCGTGGTATTGTGAAGGTGGACGCATTTTCGATTAAATGTGCACTCAAACTAACTCCAACGAACAATAAAACTATACGAATACGAATATATAGTAACAAAACAACTTTTTTGTTTATATATTATATTGTATTGCACCTTTGGGATCACTTTTGAGCGCGTCAACTTTCAAAATGGTTTGTTATTGAGAGATGCGAGCCAGTTTTATATCAGGATTTGTTTATTGTGTTGGTTTTCTGTTTCGTATACACGAAAACCCCTCCACAATGTGTGTTAGTGCGTTGTCGTTGTCGTCGTTTCCTTGGCTTGGAAATAGACGATGATATTCTTAGACATTTTTTTAATTAGGTGGATGGTATCCACAATGTACATCAATTTTTCATCACCTGCACGCTTTCCTCAAACAAAGGACACTCAAATTCTTTGAATTTGGATCATTTGTTGGCGCAACAAAAAAACCATTTGGACCATACATGATTCATTTGGTCCATTTAGAGTGTTTACCTTCAGACGTTTTGTGGAAATTTTCCACAAGTAATGATCCCATTCACGCGAAAATATATAATTTTGTTGTTTATGTAAACAAAATTAAATGCGAACAAAGAAAAGCGCTGTTTTAAGCCAAAAGGGAAATTCCAAGCGCGTGGAAATTGTGCGCAAAAGGTGGAAGGCAGTTGGCCGACCCCGAAAGAAAAATATAAAATCTATGTATATAAACTGTTCATGTAGAATACTTTGGCCATCATCCAATAATTTGTACTAAAAATAAAACTATTTACGTCTACAGATGGTCTAAATTGCCAGGCTGGAAAATCAAAACACTGAAAATAATTTCCTTTGTAAATTGACTGTTGATGTTTTTTATTTTTGAATGTCGTTTTTAAGGTGTCTCGTTTGGTGTCCCCTTTTTTCTTTTTGAATAGTTGAAAAATGATCGCCAGCTGATTTTCTTCGTATAAAATTTGAAAAAACAAACAATGAGCTACGCATTTATTGAAATCGACAGCTTTTCCACATGTTTTCTTTAATGACCTTGTTGCTTGCTACAAAAATAGAATTTTAGGAACATTAAATCCAAACTGCGTCTTTTCACTGTTCAATATTTTTCATTTTTTCTCGTTTTCTGTTTGCAACAAAGCGGAATTAATTTGTTTTCAATTTTTCTTATGCAGATTGTTTCATTTTTCATAAGCTTTCATAATTTCACTACTTGCGTTTACTTTCAAAATTTAGTCAAAAATTTGTTCGCAAAGCATTACATTTTATGTAATTGCAAATTAATTTCTCTTCTATGCTAATTAGTCCCTTTGACTGTTTTCTTTTAGTAACAGTCCAGAAATAGGTGATGATTTTGCATGAGAAAGCATTTCTATTTCCACACCAGTAAAATATTGTGGTGCATATTTCGCGCATTTTATATCCGAAATGACTTTGTTTATAAAACATCGCATTTTAATATATCTTTATGTTAAATAAATGTTTATACATAGTCTAATTTATATAATAACAAACAAATATGCGATGATATGCACTAGTAACGCATGAAAATTAAAGAAATTACTACTTTTCATTTAATTATTACGTAATACAATATATAACATTGTATTTTAATTCTTAATGCGTATATTAATAATTTTGCTCAAGGAATTAAGTATTTCAGCTATTTTTAACAACTAATTTATTATTTTAAAAAAGTATAGTTTTAAAACAACTATTTTTATGTAATGAAATGACGGAAGTACTCATTAATTTCCTAATTTTAACTTTTGCCAAATTATTTACGTATGTACAGTACCGCATAAGTTTTTTTTGTTCAAATAGAAATTTCTTTACGCTCTATGCATAAAACAAGCTAGTAAAAATGTCAAAATATGCCAAAAATTGTGAGATATGTTGAAATTTACAAGTTGTACATGGAGGAAAATACTAAATTTGAAAAACGGTTTGTTAGTTTTTTACGAAATGAAAAAGAGAAATTCCAAAATCCCCAAAATTTCAAATTGGAAATGAATAGTAGTCGAAATGATTTTATTTTTGTGCGAATTGTGGGCACTGGAGCATTTGGAAAAGTTTTCCTAGCCATTGAAAAAGGAAACAACAAAATGTGCGCCATAAAAGCGTTAGAAAAACGCAATATTGTCCATTCCGGTCAAATGATGAACACAAAATCTGAAATAGCGTTTATGCGTAAATTTCACTTTCCATTTTTAATTACACTAAATTATCTGTTCATGGACAACGTTTACGTGTACATTGTAATGCCGTACGTTACTGGCGGTGAAATGTACGAACATTTAAGAAAATTAAAAAAGTTCGATGAATTTCTGGCGAAATTCTACGCCGCACAAATCATTCTAGCTTTTGACTATATGCACACATTAGGTGTGGTTTACAGAGATTTGAAACCGGAAAATATTCTACTAGATTCAGATGGTTATATAAAAGTCGGCGATTTGGGCTTTGCTAAGAAAATCGACGAAAATAAAACGTACACATTTTGTGGTACGTTCCATTAATTTCACATTTTTTCCTTCTTATCTTAGAAAAACACTCGCACTAATTATCTACGATAAAAATAGTGTTTCTAATGAATTCGAGGTGAATGTGCTGCACATTCACGAACGCCAAACTGTCTGGCAGTGTATAAATTGATAAACAAAAAATTAAAATCGTTCCCAATAACGACAATCTCATCATTCGTAGGCACACCTGAATATTTAGCACCGGAAATTATCCTTAACAAGGGATACGACTATTCTGTTGACTGGTGGACACTGGGCATTCTTATTTACGAAATGACGACTGGTAATCCACCATTTATGTCGAATGATGCGCTCAAATTGTACGAGAAAATCGTGTCCGCCCAATTCGTGTGCCCGACGTACTTTTCAAAACCGTTAAGACACTTATTAAGTAATTTAATTATACCAGATCGAACTAAAAGGTTCCTACTTACAAACTGAACTTAAAGATTTTAGTTGTGCGCTTTTTTAAGGATTGGAGCTGCGCTAAATGGGACACAATCAATTAGATCCCATGATTGGTTCCGCAAAATCAATTTTTCTAGTGTATTGAAAAAAACATTCAAACCACCGTATATTCCACAAGTTACAACAGAAAGTGATGACAATTTGTCGAATTGTGAAACAACTTTACGTAGTAGTCTAACAAACGAATTTCCCGAATTTGATCACATAAATGTACTTTAAGGAATCAATTTTTAAATTACAAATAATTAAAACAGATTACGTGAAATTATATTTTTATTGAATCACTCTTTTAATCCCTGTAACATTTTTTCTTCTAATCGAAAAAAAAGACAATTCTCTAAAAATGAAAAGGAAACCTACATATTTATTTTGTTATTTGAAGAAATTGTGTTGAAATCTCAAAACCTATTATTATTACAGTGTGTTGTACTAAAACATGACATTATTAAGAAAATGTTTTGAAAATTAAATGAAACCTCATATATGCATTTATATATAAAACAAGCTAAAAATTAATACATTAAATTCTCTTAATAAAATATGTATCTTTTAATAAAATAAATTTATTATCTAATAATCATCATCATCTGAAATGTACTTTTTTGCTGAACGTTTTGGTCTACCAGGTCGCCTTTTAGCCGGTTTTTTACTTCTTGGCGTCTCATCATCCGACCGATTTCCATCATCGCCTTCCGAATCATTATTATCGTGTTCAATTTTCTGTTTGGCATTTGAAAAAACTGACTGCAACACAATACTATCTTCGTAAATGAGGGACGCTTCTTCATTGTAAATTTGTGCATTTTGGCACAGTTGCATAAAATCGCGTTCCAAATCATCAAAGTCAACATACTAAAAATACCATCGCATGTTAAATCATTCTCTTTTTATACCTGTATATTATATACAGGGTGTTCCAGAATAACGTGGACATATTTTAAGAGGTTATTCCTGAGTACATTTTAAGAAAAAAAGTCCTATAAAATCTTGTCCAACATCTCTTCGTTTTTGAGATACAGGGTGTTAAAGTTTTA
>SSSI01003730.1:0-10999 GCA_004796505.1 Oryzaephilus surinamensis | reverse complement strand
TTTAGGCATACTAAATAATTTTAACAATTAATAATTTTATTTGTTGCAACACAATAAAGTACAGGGAACAATTAATTGACATATATTGCACCTTCATGTGTTTAAAAAAGCCGACTTAATAAACATTTAAAAAACCGTCCAAACATTTATTTGCCAACAATTTTATGCAATGTTCAAAGTTATTAAGTTTTTCTAATAAACTAAAATTATTACATCTTTAAAATTTAATAAATATTGTTTGGAATTGATTGTAGTTTTTTATACAATTCATTAAAATAACAATTTTAATTTAAACCAGAAAAAAAATTGAATTTTTTGTAAAAATACTAGTCGTCCAAACATTAAGTTGTTAGGGCTCGTAGAATAACAGTTGGTGTCGAAAAGAATTTTTTTAGAAATCACATTTTAATGGAGAATCAGTCCTTAATTGATGGCCTGTTAATGTATTACAATAGAATGAACTCATTTAAATTATGTACACCATTTTACAAATACGTATAACTGTTCTTAATTTAATTATCACCATATGGTACCATGGTATTGTCATTCAAATAATTTTTTTCAACTATTTTTAAAATGTAATTAAATGTTGTTGTTGTATGTTGTTGTGGGCTGATGGAGTTCAAGGATTTTTTGTCCTTCCATATCAAAAGGCTTTAGATATATGACTGATTATAAAATGTATAACTTTCATTTGTCATATACATATGAATAATATTGAAGGCGTTTTCTTCTGGTATGTGCAAGAGCGAAAAATAATTATACAACTCTTGTGTAATTCCAGAGGTAGAATTAAAAAACCCAAGATTATATTATTGGAAACTGCCCAAAAAATCATTATTATCGAAATGAGTAGTGAATGCCTTCATATATTATTATACCTGTCGGCTATCCAACCCAATTTCGTCCATTAAAACATTCTCAGTTTTTTTTCTAATTAGGCGCAGAATAATATAACATACAAGAAAAAATATATCCCTATATTAATCAAAAATATAACAAGTCGTCACTTTTGTGCATTGTCGGTGTATATAAATATATAAATATACGTACACAAAATTAAGGTGAGATTTATAATGGTATAGTATAGAAAATGTAAATGGGTGGGTAATACATTGGTTAGATAAATTCATCGAAAGATGAAGTGTCCGTATGGCATTTGTGATTTGTAAATGTCAGTTATACGGAGGTCAATATGGAGGTGTTAATGACCACACCGGACCATTATTATACCATATATACATACGTTTTAATTTTTTATTTTGTAACGTTTGTTGAAATTTCTCCAAGATTTTCACTCGGTATAACAGAAGGCCAAAAGCATATATACTCCGTTTACGACATACAGACTTCTTGGAACCATACACTTCGGGGGGCAGACCCGACCCATAACAACAATTAGTCAAGCCACATATAAACTTCACAATGATTTTTTGCTGGCTGAATATGTCAACTTGTCACCCATCTACTTTTATGACTTCCAAGCAGGAGTCATTGTCCATATATTTTACAAGAATCGATATAACTTCACCAAATATACTATTATAGGTATGTAGAAAGAGAAATATAGGTACGTATATAGAAAGCGCGCACTTGTACATTTTTCAATTTCAATTTTTCGTTATTAGGTATAGAAGAGAGCAAAGATGAAAAAGTTGTTACGAGGGGAAAAAATTCGCACAAACAAAACGATATGATCAAAGAATCAGTGTGTTGTCTGCAAAATTGCACATTGAAAATATTCTCATTTAATATCCCTATGTGCCAGATAAATCACATCCAATGTTGTAAATTAATTTTCTTATAAATTCTTAGAAATTTAATCGAATCAATTCCACCATTATATTGTGGGTAATGTTTTAATAAAAACATGTTAAATTAGCTCCAGAAAATATATATATGTTGGTTGCAATACAATGATAATAAACTAAACAGAGGAAGAGGATAGAGAAAAAATGGAATACATTAGCTGGCACCTATTTAGAATTTTGTGCTTTAGGTAGGATAACAAAAGGAGCGGCTAGTATTATCCGGATATGAAATCTAATCTTGGATCGCTGTGTGGACACCTAGACCGCATGCTGATTTGTAATTTCACTTGCCTCAACAATGCACATACTGAGAAAACGTTATTACTATATATATACCATGTCTAAAAACCTTAAACTGAACTTATCAATTTTTTCACAACCGTCATTTTATTTCTATCATTCAATCGATTTTTATTTATTTTTAATTTCCAACTACATTGGTATTGAAAATTGTTTTAAAATAAATTCTTTCGTTTATCCTTTTGTACTTTTTTGACATTTTGTTAACAATACATAAAAATTTTTTCTTGCAAGGTGAAAATCGGCTTAAATGTTCTTAAGATAAAGCTACAGTAGTATGAGCTTAAAGATAAATTTGACGCTTTTACAGTAAAAGTTTGCAAACGTTATCATTTAATAAAATCGAATGAAAATAAGATGAAAAAATCCTCTCTCATCTACTATTAGTTAATAAAAAAAATCGAGATGAGGAAAATTTGTCTGAGGATTGTGAATGAATAAAAATGTAAATGCATATTTCACGGTAAATTTTCCAAAGTTAAAGCTGGGCGTACAAAATAGAGTAAATAAAAACAGAAGCCGGATAAAATTGGTAGCTAAATTACTGACACGTAGAGAAGTAGTAGTAGTAGTAGTTCGTTCGTGAGTGAATTCATGAATAATTCAAAATATATACACACACATTTCAGACAGTATTTTGTTGATATCTAATTTGACTTCGTCTATAGATATATACCTATATGTATATCTGTATATGTATATATAATAAGATTCGAAACCCAAAAGAAATAGAGTCATCTTAAAAGGAGCGTTTTATCATTTTAGAATCATTTCGGTTTTTCTACCACACAACAACAACTACGAGAAAAAAATTATATTCCACCTGACATGCAAATAAAACATCAGTCATTGTGTGTTGATGAAAAGTGGGCGGCAAAAATTATTGTATTCCAATTTCATCCCATTATATACAAAAATTATTATGGAAATTGAATAAATAAATGTATAAGTTGGCATTAAGTTCAGTGTGCTTTTTTTTGATAGTCTTATCGATTATTTCACAACTTTATATACAATCAATTATTCCTTTCTCAAATTTAAGAGAAATGATCATTTTTTGATTATTTGTTCGAGATAAAACAAAAAATTTCATCAGTTGATAATAGAAAGAGATTAGTTCGAAGAACATCACATAAAATTAGTAACAGATCATTTAAGATGTTGAATAACAACAGAAAAAAAACACCTTGTGTAATACAAGAAGCGTTAAAGATCTGATTCACATGTCAAAAATGATTCCAACTTTGATATTTTGTAACACAATATTATACTGTTTTATTTTATTATCAATGTTAAATTGTTATTATCATTACCCCGTGATAAAATTATATCCTAAATGGTGTTGTTGTTAGCTTTTGTATATACTATAAAAGCACCATCTCAGACTCTTAGTAGTAAATATTAAATCTGGCCCATGTTTACATGATAATAATGGCAAAGGCTCATGAATCAGGTAGATAAGGTGGAGGATGCGTTCTGCCAGTGCACATTTGATAATTTCCTGTGATTATGCCTGTGTAATTGGGGAAGGGCTGACCGGAAATTGAGGGAGAGCGCGTGTATCTAACTTCCTAACCAGGAAATGATGAGCAGTCAATTATAGCCATATAACAACTATCCAAAACTAGTGTGATCTATGTCAGATTTGGCAATAATTCTGATGACAATGATTTATATATAGTAAACAACAATTGGGCAGCTGTGTGCTATAAAATAAAAAGTTCGATTTTTGATTTTCGAACACAAGAGAGCGAAAATATTGGTGCAATTGTTTAGAGAAGTTAACCACAGGCGGTCCTCTTCCTCTCAAATAGGGGAACACCAAATCCATCCAATTCGACAAAACTACATTAATTACGTATAAAATTTTCATTTGAATTTATTTGGACAACTGTAACACCTCTATATTTATTTGAGGCTGGAGCAATTTAATTCCACCCCTTAAATATATATCCCTATCATGTCCCATATGGTAGATTTTAAATGACTATTGTGATAATTATACTCGCGTTTAATAATTTTCGATTTTCGTTAGCAAAAAAAAAGAAATGGCATATATAATATTCGACTAGTCATATATCACTGTAATTTTCTTTCTAAATAGAGTTTAGTAAAAAGCATTTACTCTGTTTTTGATAAATAATAGAGATGGTGTGGTATTTTGTAGAAGGAGAAAGAGGAAAAAGTCCAAAGCCCGCACCAAACAAACCCATACACATTTATAACATTTAATGTTGTTGCTTTCTCTCTTCTCTCGTTGATGATTTACAGCAAGTGATGGTCAGCCTCTATTTGTATCCCGAACCGTGACAGTCCAATCTCGCTTCCAAACTTCCAACCCCAAGATTAATATGCCTACTTGTTTTTTTCGTAATAACTCACAATGTATATGTACGTATTTATATTCAACGTGTGTGTTAATTACCATCGTGTCGCACAAACAAGGTAATAAATTGTTGATTGTGGAATAGACGAAGAATATATATAGGAAAAAAATCATAAAAAAACATAACAAATTTTGTGTTTGGGGGCGACACAACAGTGGTCCAGCTTGCAGAGGGTCATCGATTTTCCAAGACAACGAAATTCATGTTTTTATATATTATTATTTGTGTTTGTTTTGTACGAAAAATGAATTCTTTTCGAAATATCGAGCGTAATGTTTGTTTTAACAATTTGGGTCGAAATTTCTATATTCCCTCAATAATATTTTCGGTAAAAGGCTATTTACTAACTGCTTCCGTATATAACGGCCATTTCACTCATGTAAGACTTATAATCACCGTCACTATCAAGGCATATTAGTGTTAATGCAGTCTTTGCGTGAATTTACTTCCCCCTTTTATAACATTTTCACCTGACGTTCCTTAATTCTATTTAATTAGTTGTTGTTGTTACGTACGTGTTATGGTATAAATTGTCTTTTAAATATTTATTTAATAATTTCAGTGTATGTACATATGATATTTTTCATTGCCAATTAATTTTATTCGAACAGGCCAACAATTTTATACATATAATACGAGTATACCTATATCTTTATATTTTCTGCAACAATAGTTGAGTTTGTTTTCCATATGTACTTAATATCGAGTCATCATCATTAAGAGAGAGCCCCATCATCATCGATGAACGAATGAAAGAAAAATGGTAATCTATATAAATATGAAAAAAAAAAACAAAAACCCATAAAACAATATTTATCTTTTACCATCATCATACTTTGAAAATAATTTCAATTCGCCATACAATAGTTTGATGAGGAAGAAAACCGGCGCGAACTTGTATATATATGTTATATTGATTGTACACACTGTATAGTGTTGAAAAGAGATCGGTGCCATTGTGGCATGTACATAGGGCACAAATTGACTTGATTTAAAGAGGTGACAGGTTGGAAATGAACTTTGAATGTTGTTACTTTTCTGCATGGTACAGAAAGAGACAACAAAATTCTTTTATACATGTATACTTAATAAAATAATACAAAACACACTAACACACACAGGTGGTGAGTTGATATCTTTCAGATTTCATGTTATCAGGCCTAAACTCATTAGATTACAGGCACTGCCTTCTATTTCACGCTTTATTATAAAATCGTGCGTGCAGCTCTTTCTCGGCAACACATATTGCTGAAAATATACTTTACTCTGAAGGTGTTATTATTGTTCAGATGAAAAATTTATTACGGAAATTCCATGCTGTGCAAATATATTTTTTATTATTAATCTAATTAAGTTAGAACAAGGGATATTTTCAACCATTCGATGTTAAATTATTATTAAATGTTAATTAAATGGGAAATATTTTAAATACGAGTATAAATAAAGTATGGTGTTATTGTCAGCATACTTGTATATATGTATATAAGTACATATATAGAATAATCACATATAAATACAAAATGGATTGTGTTCTTTATGCCCTCAAGCTTTCATTTACAAAGGCGTGAATAACATATAAATGTTTATTATAATACAAAACTAGCATAACAATAAAAGTGCACTTGCTTTATAAAAATCGTTTATGTAAAAATATATTATTATATGTATATGAATTTAAAATCAAGTTGGAAAATTTCTTTTGACCTTTGTTTCAATCAAAAATCCCGGAATTAATTTTTTTTTCAAATAAAATCTCTATTCTTTGTAATTTCAACCGCAACAAATTACATATCCTCGTTCCGCACTTTTCGATTTTATTTATTTATGTAGGTACGTTAATCAAGTTTATATGAAATTTCGTTTACACTCATATAGTACCTACGTTGTACTCAAACATGATATCAATATTTTTTTCCTTTTATTGTCCTACTGGTATTTAGGGTTGCAAAGGGAGCACGCACCTGGGCTCACAGCTGCACGGATGCTGTGCCAAGGTAAAATCATCCTTTTATCCATTTGCAATAACAGCTTTTCAACTGTATTTGAAATGTGATTTTTTTCACATTTTATATGCGTATGTGTGTATGTAGAGTGAGCTTTTTTTCTAAAGCACGTTAAGAAACATCATCAGTAGATTATATGACGCATAATTCATATTACATTTTGCGTTCAACATACATATATTATAGATTTAAATACTTTACGTGTCTTTGCATTCGAGACAAAAATGTCCGCAGGAAAAGATAGCATGTTTTCGGTTTTTGTATAATAATAAGTCAGTTTATAGCCGTGTAGAATATGTTATGACTTTTTTACGACGTTAAAAATTTCGACAAATCGCTATATAGTTTTAAAAAAAAATGGGTAGCCTTTTTATTTTCTATATAGATATGTTGGTGGGTAGATTTTATTTTGTCGTAAAATGATTATTGTCAGTCTATTTTGTTGAAAAATATTATATTTTTTCCCAATAAGATGGAAAAGCTCGTTTTTGTTATTTTATTATTATCGTTTGAAAAACCGTATTTTCAACACATTAAATCGGTCTTTAATAAACTTTATAACATCCAATTAGATTTGAAAATTAGTTTGAGACAGTAATAAACTTTCAACACTTTAATTAAATTATTACTAAAAAGTATTATAAAAGTAATAAATTTTTATAACATAGCAATACTCATTTAGTAACTATATTATGGATTTTCAATCAATTCATAATAAAAAAAAAGTTTCGTTCTCATACAATAATTTTTGTGATATTTAAAAATGGATTTGTGTAACTAATGACAATTTCACCGATATGAATAATTTAACATTTTACAGTGGATTGGTTTTCACGGCCAGTTCATACAACATACACAGATAAAATTAAAAAATTTGAGCTACACACAAAATGAGAGAAGGCAGTAAATGTAAAAATATTACATACATTTACAAAAATTAAAATTCTAAGAAAAAAAGCCTTCAACAAAACACAGAATTATTTTTCAATTCTTTACTAGACTTGGCGGCGTCTTCATTACCAAAAACTGGCCTGTAAGCCATCAGCATCTTAAAGATGATTTTCGTTTAACACACAGCATCATTCATGTACGGTATTCCAATTTAATGGCCTTTTTTTCAAATTCTTTAACAAATAATCCCTCATGAGATTTAGGCTCCTTTCGTACCTGTGTGGTGGTTTCCACCCACACAGGTAGTTTTTTCTTGAAGGCCAGAAATTTGCCTTTTAACAAACTATTTTTATACGATATACAAATATATGTGCATGTATAATGCGTAAATTAAAAGGTACACCTTAATTACAAAATCAGATGGCGTGTTCTTTGGAACTGGAGGAACTTAACAGGGGACTGTATCAGATTATGTTGACGCGCCCTAAATTACTTGCACAATTTACATTGTCATTTATACAGTACGTTCTTTTTATTCTTGTAACTACTTTTTAGAAATTTGGAACAAAATGATGGACTTTTCAATATCAATAAATCGTTATTTGTTTTTGATATCCATCTACAAATTGACTGTTCCACTTGGTTACTATAATTTTACATTTTATACAATAATTATGGGGCTTATCATTCTATTATCAACTGTCAGTCTTACAAATGACTGTATGATAAAAAGTTTTTGTCACGAATATTCACCCAAATTACAATTAAATAACAATATCCAAGTCTGGTTACTTACAAAATAGTGTAATTATACGTAAAAATGAAGAATTACCACCCCTGATATTTAATGTTCCTTTTTTTTGTATAAATATAATATGCAACATGTTAATTTTCCCCTTATTATTAAGAAGGCATTATTAAATATAATCAATGTTATATACGATGAAAAATCTTATACAATTGAAATGCGACTTTCACGCTCGAACACTTCTCATGCAAATTAGCAATTTGTAAAAAAAGAAAGTATAACAATAATAATAGCAAAAGGAAAAGGAAAAATGCGATCCCAGAAAATATAATCTAATTAATGTTTGCTTATCTGTGAAATCTGTTCAGCAAAAAAAAAGGTGCAAACAAGCTCAGTACTAATGAGGTCCATATATCATATTGGGCCTGTTTTGTGGCCCCCACAATTAAATAATAGACGAAATTCTTTAATCACATAATTATATCATTTCGTGCAGTCAACATGACTTGCTTGTATATTAGTATAGAAATGAGATGAGATTCGATAACACCACGTATATAAATTATTCCACGTGTGAAAACACATGTTGTTGTTACTTTTTGATATGGTGGAGGTGGTGGTGGTGGTGGTTGGCGGTGGTGGTTACGCTAATTCTTTACGTGCGTGACAAGATGTCTCTTCTTGATAGCGTTTTCAGAGGTCCCCTCTCTCTTGCGACTTGTCGCTGACATCTGACTTTTTACGTCTCATAAACGAATTTCTAGATTTTACTTTATGATATTTTTCTATGCGCAATTATTGTTGTAACCTATGTAAATTGTTCCGATAATAGATAATGTACATTATTATGTATACAATTATGAACAAAAGTAATCATAAATATGGATTTCGACTATATACAGGGTGATTGTATAGAGTTTTACAGAGCTTTATCTCGAACTTGCGTTTTAATAAAATTTTTTAACACAAATTTAAATATTTATTAAAAAAATGGTCTTTTCAAAAAAATTACTTCAACCCTTTTTCCATACTTGTGCACATTTTTTTACCAACATCCTGTACATTTCTATAATATTCCCCCAGGTGTGTAAAACACGAAAAAATCAAACCAAAAAAATCATTTATGTGTGAAGCATCTGCAAAATCACGTATCCAAAAATACTTACAATGCAGGTGATATGCGGAGGGGGTTGAAAAAGGGTTTGCAATTAAATTAAATGCCCAAATGTATGTGGGTGTTTGAATATATATATGTATTCGGTCCACCAAGCAAGCGTAGATCCCTGGTCAGCCGCCGCGGCGCTTGTGGTCACCTGTCCGGAACCGGAAGCCAGGCCTTTGCATGGGAATCCCACTCGAAATTCGATTGTTATCAATTAACTGTGTTAAATCGGGATGCAAAACTGCAAAAATATAAAAAAAGAGATGAAATCATCGTACATACATGAAATTTTACAAGAATATCGTTAATTTGATTGCAAAGTGAATATATAAAAGACAAGTTCCGGTTACATATACATATATAAAGAGATAAAATGTATATAGAAAATAGAAAATTTATATTTGTAGGAAGATGATAAAAAATTGTATTTGTGTTAAGAGAGTTCCGTTATTATGTAACATATGTGGACATCAAAGATGCATTATAATATTATGTACATTTATGTGTATAAAGGCTAAACCAGTAGTTTTCATCTTTTATTAAACATACATGCATATATGAAGTAAATAAAATGTGCAGATGCGCTTGCAATTTAATTAAAATGTAATTACTTGCACAATTTGTTAATTTTGGATTTTTTAAACTAGGAAAATTAAAAAAAAAAATTGAAACGGTATAAGATCGCGCCCGGAAACATTTTATACATAATTGAAAATAATTTCAACGATTAATTGCGATTGTGAAATAATAATGACAGGAATGGGATTTACGCTATGATGACTATTCTGGTATGTGTGTGTGTGTGGACCGGATCAAATCAAATATCCCAACACATAAAACACACATCAGGTAATCATCGAAGTATATATGACACATCCAGGATCCCGCATCGGCCTGGATCAAATGTCCAGAAGATGTATTAATATGTATGCGTTTGTGAAGGCCTTCTTCAGGCATAAGACATTATCTAAGGCCCCCATGTGTAACTCCACACGGCGAAACAGTGTTAAATTACTTTATATGCATATGTATGTAAAATGACACTAAGTTGTGAGCCGGTGATATGGTCAAGTAAATTTGTCAGAAAATCTGATGGAAAAACGATCGAGTGCACAGAGGATGAAATATTTCAAAAATATTCAAAACAGAATCAAAATTCTGTCATTAGATTGGCTGCATCCATTTTTTTTATTAAGACAAAATCATTAAAATTATTATTAATCTTTATTCATTACCCACTGGCTCCCAATACCCCACGCTCTCCTAAATAGTTTTTTTGTACGAAATGAACCTTTTTACAAACATTACTGAAAAAGTTCCCAAAAACTAACTTACATATATAGTCAAATATACATATTTCCATTTAGTGTTTGTAAAGTTGCCACTTTCACTCATTATCGACTGTACTAAACTGGAATAGTGAAAACATCACACAATTTATAAGGACTTTCCAAACTCAATTAAATAATCAAGACAATCTCTAACATTTGAAACGAATTTGTTACAAATGCAAATGTTTAACAAGGTCAAAATGTGTAAATAAAATAAATAATATTGTAATGGTCAGTGAATTTACTTGGCAACTAGTATTATATACGAATACACAGTAATTGTACCAGTGAAAGGGGAGTTTTCCCTTATACGTAATGTAAGTTGAGGGTTGACGTGATTTTACCGTGGGAAAACTAACTAAACAT
>SSSI01003715.1:0-12205 GCA_004796505.1 Oryzaephilus surinamensis | reverse complement strand
TTGCCAGGTCCGTAGTATGAATTTTATATTTATTTGTCATGAATTTACTTTTCCATCTAATGCTATTATTAGGTGTAATAGGGATATTATATGAAAAAACCATGTTTTAATTTTTCAAAATGTTTAATTGTATGTATTATAAATATATTTATTAAAAACATAACATTCATAAAGAATGAGTCGATTCTATCGATGTCATATTATTCCAAATACGGGCCTGGGCAACTATGGGCTCAGGTATAGTCGTCCCAAAGATAAAATAAAATTACAACTTTGACTCTTTAAGAAGCCTAATCGGTTTTCCAGCCCCCTGCAATAAAGTAGTACTATTTAAATTGCCAGGTCCGTAGTATGAATTTTATATTTATTTGTCATGAATTTACTTTTCCATCTAATGCTATTATTAGGTGTAATAGGGATATAATATGAAGAAACCTTGTTTTAATTTTTCACAATATTTAATTGTATGTATTATAAATATATTAAATTAAAAACATAACATTCATAGAGAATGAGTCGATTCCATCGATGTCTTATTATTCCAAATACGGGCCTGGGCAACTATGGGCCCAGGTACAAAACTAAGGGATTGTAGTACGGGTACCTCAATAAATGGTCTATTGTTATATTATTAGGATTATTGGAGTTAACTATCAGCAAAGGCCATAATTTTATTTTATCTTTGGGACGACTATAACTGACCTTTAAACACCATCTATTTCTATACTACAAATCGAAATTCATTCATTAAGATAATTACAAAATAGAATTATAAACATTCGTACTGTAAATAAAAAAAAAATGAGAAGCTTCTTAATCACATATCGAATAAATCGTCCTTTATTGACCGCCATTTGAACAAGATTGATTGTTCTGTTCTCGAAGATACAACAAACCATTAAAGAGCACTTTAAATAGGGATAACATCATAATGATCGTTTTCTTTGTATTTGTTCTTTTTGATCACAGCGATTTCACAATTATTACATTTATTTGAAACGGACTATAATAAAATCGTTTAAAATAATTGTAATTTATATTAAAGAAGTAAGAACAATGCCGGATTTTGTGTAACAAAAGTAAATAATTCTTAAACTAATGTCCATCCGAATTCCGTATAATCCTCTCAAATAAAGCTCCTTACTAACGAAATGAAGTTCTCTTTATACAAACTTCTTTGTCTTGTGGGAATATGTATTATCTTTCATATAGTTACTATAATAAACTTATCGTCTTAGATACATATAAAATTTCAATTAAATAAAAAAAATAATCGTTTCAATTCAAAATGCTATAAAGCTTGAACTTTAACTAAAATTAATTTCGTTAAGTGCATTTAAGCATTTTTCTATCGAAGAGTACTTTTTTTATTCCTGTCTGGAATAAAAAATAACATATTTAATAAATAAATAAATTTTAATAATACATTTTTGTAATAAAATCATAATAAGTATGATTTTTGAACAAATCCGAACGACTGATCGGAAATATTTTGGTTTTTTATTGCATAAAGTTGGCAATATTGCATCGAAAGATAAATGACATTTAAAATTGTATAATTGAGGTTATTCGCCAACTTAACCACAGTGAATAACCCTAAATATTCAAGAATCGAGGCCCTGAAATCCAATTTCTATATGTATTAGATTTCGATGCGGTTTGTTATTAATCATGCAACAATTCGTATAAGTTATTGGCAATAGAATATCTGTTGAATTTTACACAATTGGGAATATATATCTTCTACGAATTGGTAATCATCAATAGACAAATTAATGTACTAGTTTCCCTACTAATCTACACCCTTCGAGAATTGCTTCTGTTTACAAAACAATATTTTATGCAATTATTCAAATACTTGAAACGATTAAATTGGATATTGAATTGTTTATAGTGTTAAGGAAATTGAAATAAATTAAAATACAAATTTAAAAAGTTGTTGACCAGTGTTTTACATTTTGATGAATCTACATACATAATACAGGTACGTATATCTTTGATCTTAAACGCAAATATAAAAATAATAATTTATTTCGTTTAAAAGCGTATTTTTCGACATTCATTACACCTACACTCAGGCAATATATTTCAATTAAAATTAAAAATTATCTTCCAACATTCTCATAAATATATACAAATTATGTTTACTGAATAGATTTACTTTAAATTTTACACAAGTTGTTGGAAAACGTAAAGGGAAAATGTATTTAATTAACGAATTTAATTTGAATAAGCAGAAGGCACCAAGTATGACTTTTATATCTATTAAATTTTTTAATTTTGCAATCATATAATAAAAATACACCCTTTTGTTATTATTATAATAAAATGTTGAAAACTTGGCCAACATTTTTGTTTATATTATAACATTGTATATAGAAAATAATAGAAACGAACATAAAAATAATAAAAATAAATTCCAACCGCGCGTCTATTAGCAAATTTTCTCAAAATTTATTCAAACAATCCGGACCTATATAAATATTTCCGTTCAGAAAAACTTTAATAATGAAATAATAAAATTGTGTGTGTAGGAAAAGTGCTCGAACACATAACTTTTTAATGAATTTTCTCAATTCATTTCCCCATTTTGTACGAACAGTACGATACGGACTTGACTAACACATTTAAAATTGTACAAGAAGTATTTTTTGGCCCGAAGACAAGCGTTCGCATTAAAGAAACAGCAAAAACAATGTTGAAAAGATTCAGCAATTCATCACCACATGAAAATTAACCATGGAATTGTCACAATTTGATTTTCCATCACAAATAACGTACTCGTTGGAGTTTTTCTTCCAGTATTATTCAATGCGCGTATCCAAAGATATATTTCTGATCCTGGTTAACTGTTTCGGCTTGTCCCCAGGGCAAAAGCACACACTTTCCAACCAAAATGTATACTAATACAAGAACAGCTACTCGTTTTGTTGTGGTAAAACGACCAGACGCCTCCAACTAATCATTAGGACACATTTTCAGTGAGTAAAGTAAGGTTTCCCATGGGATTTACAATGATGCAGGCAAGTTCAACTTTTCCCTCTTCTCCTCGAACACCACCATCTCTTCAATACCCCAGGGGTTTTTCAAAAAGATGTTAATATTGGGCCCAGTGAAACTGTTTTATCTACATATAGCGAAGCTTTTATTAATATTGAAATTATGGACTCGTTTCAAGAATATTTTAGTGTAAAATTTAAATAAAAACGTTTAAAACGTGATTTATCACCATAAATTAATTCAATTATAATGAAAGTTTATACAATTTTAAACAAATGTCGAGAAGAAGCACGTGTTTTTGATGAGTGTAAAACTATTTTAAGGTACTCTTGTGTGGTTATTATAGACACAAGTTCTATTATAACTTGAAGTGCCATTATTAATGTAGTCAGACGAAATTAGCTGACAGTAACTATAATAATACAAGATGTGTACGAATACTTGAAATTGAAAATTATTTCGTACAATTTCAAGAGTGTACTTTTTTAATTAATAATTAAAAAAAAAAACACGAATATACGACGGAAAATGCTTTGTATTATAACTTTTTAATTACTTTTACAATTAATAGTTGTACAGAAAGTTATACAATGTTTAAATTTTATTCTGAATGGATATGCACCAGACTGTGTGGAATCAATTTAAATATATTTCATTGAATTTATTAACAAAAATATTGAAAAGAATAAAATTTCGTTTTTGGACTAAAAATTATGCATAATATATTCTTTGTAATAGAAACATTATACCATCGATACTACCTATATATATTATATCACCTAGCAACCAGTTTGAATTAATAAACAACACGTAACTATGGCAACCAAACAACAGTTTATAGCCACGCTGTATAATAAATAAGTTATTAATTAATGTATAAATATTTATATGAATAAAATCGTAGAAAACTGCAAGACATTGAATTTCAATGATGCCATTTCACCACACAGACAAGATTACCATCTAATGATGGTAGAAAGTGCCTTTTATGACATCATCATCACCGTATAATGCTAGTACATAAAAATATTGAATGAAATATTCGTTTACACGCTCAAGAAAACGTTCTTATTTACCAATTTTAACATGCATAGATAAACATCAATTTAGTATATAAATAATAATTACAGATTTATAGATTTCAGAGTATACGATTTTGCGGTTTAACACCAAATATCGTAAATTGTTGAACAGTTGTAAAAACTTTCGTAATTTATCGTTTATTTGGTAGAGAAATTAATTTTGCTATTAAACTGCAATCATAGTTAATCCAAGTGCGAATTTATGGTTTATACGTTTTATACTATCTTTGTTTGGTAGAAACTTTTCTTCTGATGGGGTGAAGTTAATTTCTGTTTGTACGTGTGACCGAAAAACGATAAACGCGCGATTTTTGGAGCAAATTTTTACAAAAATACATTTAATTAATTAAATTGCGAACGAGTATTTAGCAAATGGAAAAAAACTATGGGGATTTCCCTTAGTCAACATAAAATTTCTCCTAAATTCATTATTCAAATGGCCGAACCTCAAAACAATTTGTCGGATTGAAGTGATCCTTCCATCCGGAAACAACAAATTCGTCACCCTTGTATTCGAAAAATGACCGATCACGAAGAAACGGCCATATATATCGCAACATTTTCCTCTGATCTATCTTTTGTCACACTTCCAATACCAATATTCTTTTTTATATATAAGAAAAAATACATTTTATATTTGTATACAAAAATTTTTTCAATCAATTTTATCTATTTCGGCTATACATTGTAATTTTGACCATTCAAACTGTACATATACATATATTGTTATCCAAATGACGCCAAAACAATACAATTTAATTTCGATATTACTGGATGTTGGTCACACTGAATGCATTGAATTCTCTCTTCATTTATTAACATATTATTTCACAATACATCAGACAAGACTATATGCCTTTTGTGAATTAGTTTCAAATTACACTAAAATTCAAACTGTCAAACTCTCAAAAACAACACCAACAACATTTTGATGTACATAAATTGTGTTAGTGACACAAAATTGTGAACAATGCCTAAAAGAAAAATTAAAAAAAATAAAAACATCCAAAACTACCCATACATATTCAATCGATTAAATATATATAGGAAATTAAAAAACAAGTTTTTTTTTAAACATACAGATTAGTATGCAAAACATTTTTATTATATAAAGTAAAACAACACAGGCATTTTATATAATATACATGTCGTCGTATACATGTGCAATAAATATAAATCACCATATTTATTGGATCGATATTATAATAATTGAAGTCAATTAAAGTTGACGAAAACATTTCATTATAAATTGAGTGCAAAAAATAATATTCACTTGACCGCATATTAAGGTACGTACACACATAATTTTTTCGTTGTAATATTAAATTAAAAATGTGAATCAACCACCAAGTACGGTTGTAATTTATAAATGAAATGATCAAATAAGTAGAAAAAAATTTGACATAAACTCGGCGCACAAGATTGTAATTGGTGTGCAAAATGTAACTTTGCCATTTTTGGTGTTGGTATATAAAGGAAACAGAAAAAAATTTATAAACTTAAAACATGTATGTGTGTAAGTATGTGTTTGTGTTCGGCTTTAATACACCATCCATATTTAATTGCCATTTTACGAAAGCGTGATGTGAAATTTAATGCAGATTTTGACATACCACCACAAATAATGGATATTTATACGAATTCAAAATGTCTGTCCACAACCATCTTCATTGTTAAATAAGTAAAATTATGTACGCATTTATTTAAGGAATTCGTTTTTTAACCAACACTACAAAATTTTACACAATTTTGATCTTTTTATCCCACAGATTAGTGCCATGATTTTTTCGTGAAGATTAAATTACTTTACTAATGTCTAAACAGTAAAATGCACTCCAAACTGCAATCATCCATTTAATAGAAATAATTTACACAGTACAGTAAAAGGGAAACGAGAAAATCTTTATCCACTTTCATAGAGATATTAATTTCCATTTTACATTTTGCACCAAAACGCCAGACAGAATAAAAAAAAGAGAACGAAAAAAAAACCGTATACATCATTTTGATTGATTGTTAACTCCGGTTTTTAAAAATTGTTTTGTAAGGATTTTCATTTCTCTTAAATATCAATTTTCCACTCACTCTATCCACCAATTTCTTCTTCACTTAAACAATTAGAATGCTTTAAATTGACTTTAATAACTTTACTATTTATATTGAGATGGTTTTCTCTTCTCACCACAAAATTTAATGAAATTATGAACAAAACAGAATCCAATTTAAATTTTCCTGTATTTTTTCGTTCAGTTAAAAAGCAACAGGCAAACAAACCATATTACCATTCTTGTATATTTATGTCAGTTTTTTAGACTATATTCTCTGGATGTGTACGAGTGGGCCACTTCTTTTGATAGTAATAAAAGCTTTCAACTTCTGTCTGATGCCGTCTTCTCATTCTCAGTCTTTCTATCATACCTATATCCATATAGATGTAATTTTTTTTATAATGAAACACGAATATTTATCAACTAGAAGCAATTTCTTTGATATAATCATCACAGTTGAGCTAATCTTAAGTGTAGTATGATGAGAAATACACTTCTCCATTTTGCATTTATATGAATATTGTGAAAATTGCTTCGAAAACAAAATTTCCATCTCCTGTTCAGGTAAAAGCGAATCAATTTTCAGAGATATTAAAAAAACCTTCATTTTTTTTATGTGGATGTTAAAAAAAAGATAATTATCATTACAACGAAATAAATTAAAGAATAATTTATTTGTTTATGTTTACGGTTAATTTACTACATAATTTGTGCAATATGAATTTATTTATTTATTTTTATTGTGAAATATACACAGATATAGAAAAACGTGGTGTTGTATACAGGGTGATTCAATTTAAGCTCAATCTAAAATTATTTGAAAAACTATTTCAACGAAATTTTGGATTTAGCTTACTGAAAACATTTCCATTGCACTTTTGCAGAAAAAAATTGCGTCAGAAACGTGACTGGTTTTTATTTATAAATATGTAAAAACTGGGTCAGAAACGAGACTGGTTTTTATTACAAATAAAAATCTCTAGTTTCTGACACACATACCTATATTTGTAAACCAAAAAAATTGTTCTTGTCATAATTTGAATTTGTAAACAAAGTTGATCTTGTTTCGGACACGGTTTTTAAGATTACTCAAAAACCTTTAACGTTCCATTCAAATTAAAGAAGCAATACAAAATGTTTTCATTAAATAGGCCATCCTAATAAACGTTAAATCCAACATTTGGGTAAAATATCTTAGTTTTTTAAATAATATTAGACTAGGCTTAATAAAGTCATGTTGTATTTTTTGACATTTATAAAATTTAACTAGAAAAGTAATAAAAATCATACACAACATTAAAAATTGAGGTTGAACAATGAAAATGCATACTATAAACCCATACAGTCCATTTCATTTCAAATAACATATAAAACCGTATATAAAACTAACAATAAAATTGTACAATTCATACAAGATGCATGGAATATTGTTTTGAAGTTCATTTTTACGGAAAAAAAACAACAACATTGATAATAAATGCATTGTTTGATAACGAAAATATCGATTTTAAGATATTTATTTAAATGGTATTACTCACAACTAAAATTTATATTGTATTCTAAATAATTATATTCAAATTTCAACACAATCTAAACAAAGAAACTGCAAGGCTAGTATTTATTAATTTATTCAAATTTCTATGATAATCATTAAACAATTAATTTGTAGTTTATCGACTAACATAATAGTAAACATCATCAAAATGGACTCTCCATATAAGTATTAACATTGTATAATATCGACACATCATTTAAATTGAATTATTATTGTATATAACTAGTCTGCTGTAATAACAATTACAAACTATTAAAATGTAAATCTATTTATACTCGAACAAAAATCATTTTGCACTTGAAATCATATATACTATAATACAAAACAACAAAATAAAAATTTTATCGTTAATTATAGAATTTTATAGAAAAGTTTTTCAAATAAATGAAAAATATAAAAACCACACCGATAAATATGTAAATTATATTCCCATAAAAATTGAAATGGCAACTGTTTTCGTAAAAATTTATATTATAGTGCATCAAATTACATTAGATTAGGTTTTCAGTTTAAAATTCAAAGAAAGTGTCTCATTTTCCTATACAAAAGGGAAATTTCAAAGTATTTGTACGTTTAAGTACAACATTATACTAATCCATACCCCTTGGAAGGATATTTTCGTACAGTTAAAGCCAAAAACAAATTATGAAAAAGTTTTCAGGAGTAGAATTTTCCCATATCAAATTTTCAAACAATTCTTTATCGCAAATTCTAATATTATCATTTAATTTATGTGAAAATGGGCAAACAAATGTGACATAATTACGTTTCTCGTTTATTGTATTTAAACATGCCTGTAAAAAAAATAACGAATAATAAATTGCATATAATTTACACGCAATTCATGAAGCTTGAAAATGATAAGAAAAACAGATTTTGTACAAATTTTTGCTAAATACACACACATGATGTAAGTAAAATGTAAATTATAATCGTCGACCTTAAAACTTCCTCTTTTACTCAAGTTAATAAATATAATATAAAGATATACAAAAAGTAAAAGTAAAGTTAGACAATTGAAACATTTTCGCTTTCGTTTAAAGTATACATTATTATTGCTTGCAAAATCACGTGTGAAAACGGATTTATTAATAATTCCACCCAAGTGTTGTTTGTTTCCTATTTTTAATACAAATATTATTCATCCCATCACCAAATGCAATTTAATATATCTACTTGATATTTTGATACGGACTAGACGGAATCCACTTGAAACGTAAAAAATTTACCGTTACTCTTAAATATGCTTGTACATATTCTAATTCGCATACTATTTAATGCACATATGTGTCTAGTTTGTTAATTATTTACGTATACTGCAAGAAAGATTGTAGGTTATAGGAAAAAAAATTTTCCAAGTACACAACTAAATCGTGACCACCTTAAAACGGCGAAGAAGTTGATGGTATAAAACTGTTTAGATATAAATGTAAATGCAACGTAACGATATTTTATTTAATTTTAATTTAAGTGTATGATATATTGATTACCTTTTGATTGTTCAGCAAGTTTATTATTGTTTTTATTTTGCACGATAACTGATAACACGTATAGGTTAACTTTTCCTCGTTGCAACGAACACACCTACCGCAACGCTTTTGCCAAACTAAATGATTGTGTATGGATGGAGGAGGATGGTGCAAAATGAACTTGACAGTAATGTTTATGAAACGGCTGTCAGTTGGGCAAAAGCACTAGCGCAATCTTGGGCACAAAGCCACAAGCTCAACTATATCCATTACAGAATTCTAAAACCAGCTCTTCCGATAAACCTCTAATTTTAAAACTTTCCAAAAGTTTTTGAAATTCCAATCTTTTTCCATTCAACAAAATAAAACACCCAACATTTTTTAAACAGTTTATTAATTACATAAAGAGTTATTTACATCTTCTTAAGAAGTAATTACCCTAGCCCTGAAAAACAATCACTTCATATAATAAAATTGTGTAAAAACACGGCACACAATTCATGCAAATTGAAACAAATTCAAATTAGGAAAAATTATAATTTATTTAGACCAAACTAAAAAATACAATATTTTATACAAACATATTTACAAACAAAAATAATTTTTTTGTGTAAAAAAAACCATTTCACTACTTGAAAAAATACACACATACATATGCTAGAATTTATAATACTTATTTAACGCGATATTATATTGTTTTTATTTATCACAGCACATGTTTTTCGAAAATAAAGTAAAAAAAAGTTCTATATTTTTAAATATTAACATTAATTACAATTACTTTTAAATTATTTTCATTAACATTTATTATACATATTAATTAATCGATCTAATTTACAAGAAAAATAAAAATGTAAAACAAAATTAAACGAAACTACACAATATTTGAAGTTTAAAAATAAAATAAATTAAAAAAAAAATAGAAACAATGTGTGAACGAAATCATTTTTTCATAAATCTACTTACTTGTTGTTCAGCTTGTGTTGTTTGTGTTGTAGTTTGTTGTACATTTGCCGCAGCATTAGCTGACTGCACTGTTACAGCAACAATTGGTGTACCACTAGCCGTTTGTATTCGTACTGGACTGCCTTGTCTAACATTTTGATTTAATGCCACCGACACTTGCGACAATAATGCCTGTTGAGCTTGCGAACTAGTCGATCCTTGCACTTTTACACCACTCAGTGCACCTGCCAAAGCTGGAGAACCACTTTGTGGCCGCAATGCCGTATTCAAAGTCTGAGAAGTAGCGGCCACCACCTTTTAAAAATATTCCAAAGAATTCCAATAACAAAATCAAATTTTCCAGTTTTTTATACAAACCTGAATTGTATGTTTTGTTCCTTGTGCTGTATTGACTGGTATCACTCTTGGAGCACCTTTTGCCAATACAACAGGTCCTGGTGATACATTCAATGGTGATCGCATAACTTGTTGAAATTGTTGTACAGTCATTGCCGTTGAAATTGGTTTCGTTGAACCAACAATTAATTGTGTTGGCACCGTATTTTTACCACCAACTTGTGCAATACTTAATTTTTGCGTACCAAGTTTCTTTTGTGTTAATAATTGTTGTTGTATTTGTAATTGACGTAATTGTTGTGGATTTTTTAATGCTGATGTTATTGTTTTACCTTGTGTTGTTAATGTTACATTTGTAACTGGTATTGTAACAGTTTGTGTAACTGAAAAATGTTCAAATATGATTAAACTAATTCCAAAATTCGGAAATTTCTGTTTATATTACCACCACTGCTTGAAACAGTTTTCACTAATGTGGCAACTTGTGTTCCGGACGCCCCAGGTTGATGTATTGTTTGTGCAAACACTGGCGTTATACTTTGTACAGTATTGCCCTGTTGTGTACTGCCACTGGCTACCGCTGCTGCTGCCACATTAGCGATTTTCTGCTGTTGCTGCTGCTGTTGTTGTTGTTGCTGTTGTTGCAGCTGATGTTTTTTCAACAATTGTGCCACCTCATTTTCTGTCACAGCACGTGGTATACCAGTTTTACCACCTACAGTCATAGTACCTTGTCGAACAAATTGTTGCCGTGGTTGGCCACTACTACTTTGTGTAAATTGTACAACAGCTTGTTGGCCACCAATTGTAACTGTTGATGTTTTTACACCACCTTGTGTTGTTATCGTACCACCAGGATGTAAACGTAATTGTTGTTTAAGTGATGCTTGTCTAATCACTTGTAGTTGAGCTGGTGTAAATGTTTTTCCTTGCATTGTGGCAGCTGTACCAACAACGGCTTTTGCTTGTCCAGCTGTGCCAGCTATTAAACGAGCCGCTTGTAATTGAGCTGGACTTAAACCAGATACAGACACCACAGAGGATGGTGATGCAATGATTCTTTGGGCACGTAATGTGCCTGCAGGTGAAACAACAGATCCTTATAAAAATTTTATTATATTCTTTTCAAAACAAAACAAAAAAGTATATGAGTAATCATGCAGTTAGTTTACACTTGGTTTTAACAAAAATCCACATACTTAAAGAAATATACTGCTGAAAAGAGCACATACCTATATAATATATACCGACGAAGTGAGATGTCTATGGGGTAGTTGCATTAGCGAGGGATTTCAGATTTGACTTCAGAAATCGATAGACCATGTTAAAAAACCCTTAAAATATTTTTTTCACATTTTTATCTTTTTTCTTTAATTTGTTATTAAAAGTTAAAAAACCATATTCATTTCAAACGTACTATTTTTAATCGCCATCAACATCGACTACAACAGCCAATCAGTGATAATCGCGCGAAATACTAGAAAACGACACCGCTGTCAGGATCTGACTGACTGACGTAAACATATGCAGTGAAACAAGATTTTCTTACAATTTTTTCAAATGAAACGACAATTTGTTGTTATAAAATGGAACAAAACATCGTTTTATCACTATTTTTGTAGGTAACAGTTTAAATAAAAACTTATTTTTTAAATGTATCAAAGTTGAAAACTACAATTGAGGTTATATTATAAACAAAAACTGTCATTTCCGGTCCGCCGGAAGTTTCTTACTTACTGACGTCACATG
>SSSI01003707.1:0-26245 GCA_004796505.1 Oryzaephilus surinamensis | reverse complement strand
TTCGAAATCTTTATTTATCATTGCTAATGTGCATTCAAATACGGCATCGAATATTTTCGGCACTTCAGATGTTATATGATTTTCTAATTTATTAACAATTGTTGCAATCGCACTTAATACTTCCGGTTCACGGGCCGAAGGCACTGCCGTCCTTTGATAATCCAATAATACAGCATCCAGAAATGGTGGTATGAAATTTTCCAATACCATTACGTGGTCATTTGAGCGCGATATCCAATCAGATATCAATTTTAATGTTTCTTTTTTTACAACACGCATTGCTTTTATTAATGGCAATTTTGTTACTTGTTCACCATTTACTGATATTGCTGCTGTTATGTTTTCTGACATTACCTAAAACACAAATTTAATAAAATTCATGATTAAAAAGTATGACGTGCCGATTAGGACTTTATGTGGACTTTATTAAACTTTGTCAATTTTTTTCAAAATAATCCAATAATTAAATACATTTGAAACAATGCTCCACCTTATAACCTTGTTTTCGACCAATAAAATTTAAATAATTAAATCACGTGGAAGCCTACCAATCGTTACTTTTTTCTTCCCTATATGAATAGACCATAGTAGTAGTAGTAGATCTTGTATACTCGTATACATATATTTTTGGACAAATTATATATACACGGTGTTCCAGAATAATGTCAGAATAATTTACAAAGAAGATAGGACTCATGATTATAAGTCTCGTCCGAAAATCATTCGTTTTTGAGACACAGTTTTTCTGTAATATTTGAAAAAATTGGCCACTCCTTCTATTAGTTTTGCGAGAGGGGGTTAGAAACACCCTATTACTTTTAATTTTTTCCTATTTAGGTATAAGTTCAATAGGCTCATCTGATAGATAACTTAAGAAAAAATCTTTTATGTCAATTGAAATTTTTTGTTTAAGTTTGTTATTTTCGAGAAAAATTCAAAAAACTGAAAACGTGTCATAAATAAAATCAATTATGAAATATGTATTTAGATACAAGGAAGTTAAAAAACATGAATTATAATAGCTTCAAGAAATAAATATTTGACTTATTTTAAGATGAAGCTTTATGTAAACATGTGTCAGAAATAGCACCGTTTTTTGAGATACGGGGTGTTAAAGATATTGAAAAAATTTAACTCCCTGTACCTCGAAAACCGTGCAGTTTCTGGCATACATGTATACAAAGTTTTTGTCTTAAAATAACTCATTTATCCCTTGCAGTTATAACAGTTACTAATTAACTACCCTGTATCTAATATTTTTCAAAATTGATTTTATTTATGACACTTTTTCAGTTTTTTAAATTTTTCTCGAAAACGGCACATTTAAACTAAAAATTCCAAGAAACATAACAGATTCCTACTTAAATGATTTTGGAACACCCTGTATATAGAATTTGTACATAAATATATACGTTATACTTAATTATATGCATTTGAATAACAATTATATATATTTTATAAAACTTTATAAATATTTTATAAGAATTTAAAATTATTTTTTTATCAATATAATACATATTTATTTTGAATTATTTTTTCTATATGTATATTTACAATATTTAATAAAGTCCTAATCGGTGCCTCATAAAAAAAGTAATAAAATTCAATAAATCTACATACTTTGTATACGTTCAACATGTCCAAATAAATTCGTCCCAATTGTAAAACATATGCATGATTTAATGCTTTACATGCTCTCACATTCGTTTTTAATATACTGCCCAATTGTTTAACAATATCAATTTCTTTCAATATATCAACATTTTTACTGGCTTGACTTATAATATTATCCCACACTTCATTCGGTAATGCCATATATTTATCAATTAGTGCTTCTTGTGTTGCATTATCAACTTGTGCTGATATCATATAGCCAACAGCTTCATAAAATGTATGTACTTGTTGTTGTTGTAAATCACATATAATTGTTGATATTGATGATAATATATCTTCAATAAATGGACACGATTCACCAATTTGTGTTGTAACGAAATGTCGACGACATTTCAATGCAATTTTTATAAATGTATCACATGCCATATCTTGTACACCGGCATGTGTTTCATGCATAAATTCGAACAGTTTATTAACAACAGTTTTTAAAAATTTCCAATGGGCACGCAAGAAACGTGGATATTGTCCAACAACATACATTATATTCGATGCTATTATAGCTTTGTTGTCTTTGCCGCGTTTCTGTTCACATAGGCCCAATAAATCTTTGATAACAGTTACAAGGAAACGTTTTTCGTCTTCCTCGTGCATAGCACCTTAAAAGGAAAATTACAGAAAAAAAAATATATATTAGGAATTTGAGTTTCTTTGTGAATTTTTTTTTTTTATTTGGTTTACCTGATATACTTCCGATGGCCCAACAAAGTGTATTCAAATTTTTCCATGACCATTCAGAACCATTAACTTGATTTTGTAATTTATTCGTCATAATTCGTTCTGTATCAACATAATCTAAATGTGTTAAATAAACAAGTGTTTCACGCATATTTTTATATAAATTAATCGAATCTGTATCTTTCATAAATTCTCTAACAACTTCACCATTATCATTTTCAACAACAAGCACTTCTTCCGGTTTAGCCATACGCGATATCATAATATAACGTACTTTACCTAATACTTCTTGGTATAATAAACGTCTATTACTACCAAAGAAGGCACCAGCATATGGTATTTCACGATATAATTCAGCTGCTAAACTATTCCAATATTCTAAACATATTTTAAATATTTCAACTTCTTCAACTTCACTTATTAATACCAAATAACTTAATGCATTACGTAAACTATCCATATGTTGTACCATATTTTCAGCTAAATTACCATGATCACGTAAAAATGTACATAAAAATAATGCTAAATTTTGTATGAAATTTTGTTCAGGATCTTGTCCACTGGCGTATGCTGTTTTTATATCAGTTTCTAATGGTAACATTATTTCTAATTGGGCCATTGTTTGTGTAAATAAATTCAAAAACATTTCATCGTAATTACTAACATTAACACCAGCAATTTCTGTTAAACATTTCAATGTTACATTACGAAACATTGGTACTGGTAAAAATTTAAATATTAATGTATTTATTAATTTCGTTTCAAATATATATCCTAATGGGATCCAATTTAAGAAACGCAATAATGTTTCTAATGTTGCATTCACCAATGGTGGATTTTGTGAATTTTCCAATACAAATTGACATAAATGAAATACACCGGAAAATTCACTGCACATTGTATCTTTTAAATGTTTAGCTTTCGTTTGTGTTATTTGACCTGATGAGAAATCAAATAATTCTTCACTTAACAATTTTAAAATAATCATATTATTTTGACATAAACTTTCATTCATTTTACTTGCACCCACAATGTCTGGTATAAATGTTTCCCAATTTTTTGGCCATTCACGTTTCAATACTTGCACTAATATCATATTCATTTTATTTAAATATGTTTTATTCGCTTCTAATGTTTCCGGATCTGAACTTGTTTTTATTATAAGTGATACAATATATTTTTTAATGCCATCACATTGATTACGGGGCAATACTTTCCATCTTGTCTTTATAACTTGTTCTAATATTTGTAGTGCATAATATTTTGTTTGTTGATTTGTTGAATATTCTAATATTGTGTCTACACGTGTCCATGCGTCGGGATGTTCTTTTAATGTTGTCAAAACTTCTTGGGCAATACGTTGTGTTTCACCATTACCAGCATACATACTAACAACTACACTATCCAATAAATTTATATCCAATTTTTGATTGAAATCCAACAATTGGGCCGCTGCTTGATGTCTTAAGGCTGCCATTTTATGTTACTTAAATTTTATCGTTCACACACTCGAATTATTCTGTTCATACAATTCCATCAAACATTCCTAACAATTTTGCAGAGCTGAAATTTTATAAAAAATCACACAATTAACACAATTTTTAACCATACAAATGTCGTACAAACATCAAAACAAAGCTACAACTAACCAACAAACCAAAACCAATTACAAAACCATATATAATCGTGCATTTAGCATTAAATCGTTTATTTACACAATATTAATGTTGTATTACGTGAATTTATAGCAACAGACTCAACCACACACACCCCATAAGACTAAATAATTTGTAACCCCAAAATACACACAAATCAACAGCCACCATTTGTGCATATATTACGTGCTATAAATGTTGTTTACTTGTTGTAAATGGTGTAATAAGGCCAATTGTTGTTAAAAACTTACTGTATAGCCTCCGTTTTTCGGATGAAATACAAAATTCCACTTACACACTCACAAAAATTCTCTCACCACAAATACAAAAAGCGCAAAACCAAAAAACGATAACTATGTCGGTAAAATAGACGTTTTTAGCTTGACAGCGTGCACCGACAGATGGACGAAAACGGGAAACATGCACTAATTTCAGCTTTTTTCCAATAAATACATTCAAAATTAAAGGTGTAATGAAAGAAATTGGTTTATTAAGAATTTGTTATTATACAATAATTGTATTTAGCATTGTTTCTACGACTATAAATACTATAATACAAAAATTTTACAGGCAACTGTAAAATTAATTTGGAGAATCCCAGACAGATAGCACTACTTCCAATTCCTTTTCCTTCCTGTCTCTGTTTTTGGTCTTGTTTGGCTTGAATTCAAACTTCTTTTACATTATAAATACTTTATTTCGTATATACTAAGTACAAGTAATAATGGTGTTAATTATATTTCGTGTTACAAAGGAACTGACATTATATATAGTTCATAGTAAAATCACAGAACATATAATAAACAAACACACATGCATATTAATACAAAAAAAAATAAAAATTGTTACAAGCACTATTTCTTAGGACCATTTGACACAGTTTTTAATACTAATAAATACTTTGTAAAACGGCATATTCATTGTTTTAAATAAACGTAGGCGCCTTCTGTATATAATATTAGGCATACTGTACAGTTGCGCTTCCATATAATACAATTATTTACAAATAAAACACAACAGTTAGGCAGCATTGTTCGATTTATTCGATCTCAAACGATCCAAACCAGTACGTTCCTCTTCTTCGTCGCTTGTATACGATGACATTCCACTTACGGCCCCCCTAGTCGATGTGGCTTGCATTAATTCCTGGTCGGGAGCATTTCTGCTCTCATACAACAAGATATTTAATGTTTCTTCGTAAATGCGCGCTTCTGGACATTCGACTTTGGTGTGTTTCTTATCCGTTGCATATACAATCGATGTACAACACACTTCCGACACTTTTTTACCATGTCCATAAAATACCCAACAGCATATTTCACTTGTACTGATAACATCCTTCAAAAATAACACTCTATTACTGTACCACAACGACAACTTATCAAACAGTTCGATATTTTTCAATAAATTATCATCAGATGTTGTCGTATAAGAATATTTATTGTTGTGTCGATTTATTAATAATTTTATGGCCGGTTTTGTTGTTGCACTTATCAACATTTCTTCCTCTTTTGGTGACGTTATTAACGGTACAATACAAATAGGCTCATGGTCTCCACGTTCCTTTTTCGCCAGTGCTTTTTCACACGAATCCGCTAATTCGGCAATACAATAATATTTTGCTTCGGCGAGTAGTTCGGCAATTTCTTTACTCGATTCTGGCAAACAAACGCTACCATCACGTAGGAAATTGAGAATTGTGCCGAAATGTTTACCGCAACGATCGATTAGGATCCAACCTGAAATAATAAGGGTTTTGTTAGTGTTTTTGGGAGGTTTTCGAGTGCCGATGGGGTACCATCTGAGTCTGATAAAACTTCCATTCTTCCACTAAACATCGCCCTTAGCATGGTATCATGTTTTGTTAATGTACCAATTGTGGTGTAATGCAAACAACCGCCCACATTTAGTTTCACGTACTGTGAGGGGTTGCCTTTAATTGTTGTCTTACCAGACATTGTATTTATATCACAATTGAGCATTCAAAGACCAATTTCTCGAAAGGGTTAATTTCTAGTTTTTTTAATAATGCCTAAAAGATAAACTAATATGTATATCTCGGTTTTCACTTTACGTTTAAAATGTAGACTGCATCGTTTATTAAATTCAGAACAATTAATTCTTATTTTTAATAAATTTATTAATTGTGGGTTTGACAGACAATACACAGTTTTCTGTAATAACAGATTTCTTTAATCGTCAATCCGTCAATCGTCATGACGACCATTTGAATTTCAACAATAAAAATGTCTGATACACTTTCAAAATACTGTATTTTCTTTAATGAAGTTGATAAAATATGTATTTTAGAGCCCCAAGTTGCAAAACAGACAAACGATTTGAAAGAAGAATGCCAAATGTATGTAGAAAGTAAGATAGACTAATAATTTAGTTTCGTATTGTTTGTTTTGACGATTTTTTTTTGCGCTTTTAGAAATCAATGAATTCCAGAAAATTGCTGATAAATTCATAACAATTGTGGAATTGTTAGGAAACGAAGTG
This sequence comes from Oryzaephilus surinamensis, assembly GCA_004796505.1. NCBI lineage: Eukaryota > Metazoa > Arthropoda > Insecta > Coleoptera > Silvanidae > Oryzaephilus > Oryzaephilus surinamensis. The sequence goes on along the minus strand of SSSI01003707.1, from coordinate 19,739 downwards.
GAAAAACAGAAGATTAAAGCTATTGGTGCACGCAATTTATTGCAAAACATGGAAAAGCAAAAGGAAAACAGTCAACAACAATTACAAGTAAAAAATTTGTATTTTTTCTTATTCAACTTAGTGATTTTACTGAAATTTTTTTAGGCTTTAATTACTGAAAAGACGGTAGAATTAGAACGACTAAAAATCCAACTAAATTCATTACAAAAAACTGAAATGGAACAAAATGAGCTTATAAATCAATTGACACACTATTAATCACACTTAAAATTATACTTAATTTATAATTTATTAAACAATGAGTACAATTTAATTATTTTATTACAAATTTAATTGAAAAATAAACGGCCCCATTCTCCTACTTTTGCCATCTATTATCAAGTTTCCACAGTAAACTTTAAGGTTATGTGAAAGTGTTAAAAATCATTCAATAAATATCATAATAAATTACATAAATATTAATTAATTAAAATTTATTCATATGACTAGTTCAAATGAACAAAATTTGTTTATTTGCTAAATTTGGAAAATAACATTAGTTTTACGAATTAATTCGATACTAACCGATACGAAAATAAATTTCGTTCCAACAACAAAAGATCCACTGTATGGAATTGGAATTCATTCGAATAATATAAAAACTGTGAGCAAATCCCTATCATATATTTTTCGCGTCACAATCGCAGAAAAATGTGCGTAATTCACATCGATCTACTTAACATTTTAAATAACAAATAATAACGTTGTTTACTTGTGAATAAAGTGGAACAATTAGGTGCTATACAACTTTACAGCAATTTAAATCATTTTACATTGTTTTGTGTTGTAATTAAACTGTTAAAGTGCATTAATCGAAAATGGACTATTTCTCGCAAAAACTACGTGATTTTGCAAATATATTTTTTACCCAATATGCAAACAAACAACAACAAGAGCAAAAAACTCGTCAAGTCAGCAGATATGAAGTGTATTTAGAATATATTTATAAAATTCTAATATGGGAAGAAGCTACATTGACTTGTTTTGTTTTTCTTACACTGAATTTTCTATTTTGGTAAAACTACATATGTATATACAAAAATTTAACATACTTTACAAAAAATTTCGTTCGCATTTAGGCTTGCCATTGTTTGGGAATTGAAATTATTCGCAATTATATTCATAACATCATTAGTATTCTTCGTCTGGGACTGTTATTATCAAACCAAGTCATTGGACGGCTGGAAAGGACAATATACGGAAATACTCGATGAATTTTACACAATATCGTATGATGTTATGACGAGCCTAATTAATTATCGTAAAGACAGCCCATCCTCGGTAATTTATTGTCCTTAAATTACATTAGATAACGAAAAAACACGTGAATTGGAATTAAAAATAACATGTTGTTTGTTTGTTTTGCAGTTCTGTTTCGGTATGTCTGTAATGTTCTTGTTCTTAAGCATCCTTGGACGCAGTATTTCTGGCTACTTATTATTTTATCTAACATTATTGGCAATATTTTTCATACCATTGGCATACAAATCACTACCAGATAATTACAAAACACATTTTAAACAAACATTACGTTATCTTGGCTCGAATCGAGGTAAATGAATTGTTGACATTCTTTGTTCACCAATTGATTGATTTGTTTCCAAGGTGTTTTAGCTGAAGAGGAACTGATTCCGTTTATTGCCCAAAAGGATTTCAGTAAAAGAGACCCAGAACTGGACAGTTTGTTAACTGATCGCACTGCAGGTGCTTAGAAAACACTTTTTTAAACGATTTTTTGTAATAAAGTTGTTTCAGACTCAGTTACTAATTCGTTTACAAGCGGAGCCCCGACTTCTATGCCTTCATATTTAGATGTAGACAATGATACACGTGATGATTTGTTAGAAGATGATTTACTACCTATTCAAGGCTCGAAATCAGCCACACCAGATCGTTTATCCGATTCAGATGAGTCGGATGACCGTGGAATTCATTTCGAAACACGTCATTTTAATGGTGACAGTTCATCGGAAGAAGAAAATTTGTATGTAAAAAGTTTGAAATATGCAAAAGACGTGATCGATTTGGCGAAAGAGGCTGAAAAAGTGGAGGGTGGTTTTATTGGTGGTATTTTAAGTAATATAATGGGTAAAAATGCTGCAGGAAGTAAAGTGATAAGAAAAGATAGTAGTAGTGATAGTGAATTTGAAATTATCGATGCACCAGAGGCACCTAATACGTGAATTTCTCCTTAATTTTCTGCAGTTTTTTTTTTGTGATATGCTTGCTTGTACTTTAGTTATTTATTAACGATCTTGTGATTTTATTTTGGTTTCTCGCTAATTTTTAAGGCTGTAATAAAACTTATAAAGCGACAAATCGTGTTATTTTCACTTAAACCTTTTTTATAATTAGATAAGTGTTTGTCAGCTGCAAATTGGCATACGGCCAAAACAATATTTTTAAAAAATACTAGAAATGCATTCATTCATTTAGGTAAAATTAGAACTGTTTACAAATATTGGTGTTTTTTTTCTCGTGATAAGAATTCGTCAGGAAACTTCCCAAATGCACTGATGATGTTCTTTAGAACTACTTCACATTGATAATCTTCAAAACAATATGCCATTTTTTACAATTTATCTCAACTTATGATAAAAATAGGATCTTGAAGGTGAACATTTAGTATAAAAGTCCGAATTAATAAAGGTAATAAAATGTGTGTTAAAAATTCTTTTATCTCGTATTGGTAAAATATGAGTCAAGCATTTTTTCGTTCAGTAAAAATTGATAAAGAACTTCTTCGAATACGTTAATAGAGATTATTTTATATTGACTATAATTTTAATATTAAAAAAATTTATTTTCTATTGTAGCATAATGATTGTGAAATGTACAAGTAGTGCAAAAGATGTATTTTATATTGTTCATATTATGTTCTTTTTAATGGGTTTGTCACATAATATTCCTGTAACGTTTTTTACAAATGCGACAAACGTAAGTCCAATTATAACAAAGATAATGATTCCATTTTCAACAAGTTTACGTTGTTTTAGTACTGGATGTATAAATTCAGAAATACCACATCAAATTTAACAGATTCCGATCATAGAACTGAATTACAAACATATTTCGCATCATTAGCTACAATTGCTTCAACAGTACCTTTGGTTATATTTATGCTACTTACAACAATTTACGGCGATTTAGTAAAATGTAGTTGTCGAATAAAGACAACATTCTTAATCATGATTAGTTTATTTATTGTTTCGGCTAGTTTTATAAAAATCAACACCGACGATTGTAAGTAAACGATTTACTTATAAAAATTATTTCAATTGTTGCATTTTAAGGGCAATATCAGTTTTTCGCACTCTCAATGGCCATTATATGCATAACAAATGCTGCAAATGCTTGTTTTGGCGTTACCGTTTTAGGAATCATATCAAAATTTCCCAAAGATTTACTAAACTGCTTTCTAACTGGTCAAGCAATTTCCGGTGTATTTATTTCAGCATTACAAATATTGTCGTTGTTGTCCGGCACGTCGGGGGAAAACAGTGCCTTAATTTATTTCATTAGCGGTTGTTGTATTTTACTGTTAACTTTAGTATTGTACGAAATAAGCACCACACTTGATTACTACAAGTGCTATATTAGAAAAGAGGACCAGAAGAAACAAGTTGTTGGTGTTAGAGAGATGCAGGATACATTTAAAGTTGTTTGGACTAGTGTTGTTGTTTTTGTTTTAACATCAATTACGACAGCTTGCACTGTACCTGCAATTACTAATCTTGTAGTGTCGGAAACGAACGGCAAATGGGGCGGTAATGCCATAATTTTGTAAACAATTTCATTCCAACTTGCAAGTTTCTGTTTGTAGATGTTTATTTCGTACCAGTTTGTTCGTTTTTCTTGAATAATTTATCCGATTTATTAGGACGTAGTGTAACACCTTTGTTAGATTTTGTAAGAATTTTTTTAAATATTTGAAAACAGTGTTTTATTGATTTTTTTTAGAAAATTAATGGTAAAATTCTGCTTTTAATAGCATTTATTCGTATGGTAACTTTAGTACCATTATTAATACTCTGCAATGCACATCCAAGAACTAATTTACCAGTTTTATTTCCACACGATTATCAATTTATCATAATTATAATGGTATTTGGTTTTACACGAGGCTATTTTTACAATATATCGTTTATGAACGTTCAAAGGTAAAGTTTAAAACAAGTTTCAATTGAGTTTCTAAGTTTTGTTCGCTTTTTAGGCTGGCAATGCCTGAAAAATTAGAAATATCTCTGTCAGTATTAATGACTTTCGTTGGAATTACGGGTGGTCTTGCATCGCCTCTAAGTTTTCTCACTGTTAAAATCTTATAGATAATAAAATTCTTTATAAAAATAATCTCCACTGTCTATATTTGGCATTCCATCTTATCAGAAAAACTATTTATGTTTTGTTAAAACAGTTATTTTATTTTAGTACAATATCTACAATATAACAATCGTATAATAATAAAATTTCATTGCTAGAAAATTACACACAAACATTATATAGGCACAATTATTGCAATGGAAGCATCAATAGTTCATTTTTTAATTTTTTTTCTTTGTATGACCTCGTATGACAATAAATAATGAATGAATTTAACAATTTAAGTACTAATTATATAATAAATATTATTATAGAAAATATTTCGTATAAATATGATTCAGTACAATTATAAAAAAGTTTTGTTAAGACACGTTACAGGCACAATTATAAAATAATATGGCAATTTTATAATCTAAAAAAAAACTATATACATACACGCACAAAATATTATCATCATAAAGTTATCCTTTTCCGGCATATGTAGGATTTTTGAATGTTGAAGTTGCTTGTTTATAAATCGGATTCTCCCCCTTAAAAAAATTACCATAAAAAAACTGCTTCAAGAAAAACATTTTCTTCTACTTACTGTATCCCATTTGGCCATCATTCGTTCCTTTTCAAATCTAGCAAACTCTTTACGATCATGGATTGTTGTATACAATTTCCACATTAATAATGTTGCCATACCAATAAGAACAATAGCTGCAATTACTCCCAAAACAATTCCAGGAACGTAAACCTAAATTAAATTGTAATCGTATAATTAAATCCAAATGATTCAATCTAACATACTTTTCCAGGACAATCTCTTTCCTCTTGTGCTCTAACACGTAATTTATTCTCATTATCGAAATAATAAACGAATGCAAAACGGCATTCATCCTCATCGAAAAATGCACACACATTTTCGTTGTCCTCTTCTTTAACTAGATATTAAAAAAGTTGCAAATCATTAAATAAAAGTGTGTCTATAATTTATTAGTCATCAAAGTTAAAAAAAAAAACACTTAATTTGTAGAATCATTAAGTGTGCTTTTATAACAAGGATTTATAATTTATCTAATCTAACTAAAATTGCTAAGATATGATCTGTGTTCATGCTATCTGGAATAACCAATTTGTTATTTAATTTTTTTGGTGTAAACAATACGAATTATTAAACATGCGTTCAGAACTGAACAATGGTAAGTTGTAATCTTTTTCTATTTATTTAAAACTTACAATTCCCTCCACATATATGCATATTATGCTATAAAATTAGTGGTTTTTTTATCAAACAGAAGTTGTACAGAGTATGTTACATAGTAATCGTGAAAATATGCTACCAATAGACAAATACCATTTAGCACGAATTCTATTTTATACATTAGGAACTTTAACACAAATTTCACATAATTTTTTTGTGAATGCAAACGATGTAAGTAAAAGATGTAAGAAGTAATATTATTAAAATCCATTATAAATTATATATATTTTTTTAGTATTGGATGTATAAATTTCGCGATACATCTGTACCATACAATTACAGTGATAAATCAAATCGTACAACATTACAAACAAATTTCACATCACATTATAACATCGTTTCACAAGTAACAAGTATTGTATTTCTTATAATTACAATACTTTTAGCAAAATGGGCAATATCGATGAAAGTGCGTATTTATACATCATTAGTTGGTATGGTTGGAATATTTTTTATAACATTGTCATTTATTGTAGTTGATACAGATACATGTAAGTCGTAAAAATTAACAATTTCACCATTTCTCCGTTTATTTTGGTTTTAGGGCAACATGGATTTTATGTAATAACATTGATAACAGGCTCATTATTAAGTGGTACGGTAATTTGTATATTTGTTCGTAGAAAAATACTGAAGATAAGAATTATTTGATATTTTAGGATTTGCTACAGTATTCGCTGTAAGTTGTTTTCAATTAGTCTCCAAATTTCCACCTGAATATTTAAGTAGCCAATTATCTGGTCAAGCAATATGCGGTATTGTTTCGTCATTGGTACAAATTTTTGCATTAGCAATCGGTGCATCCACAAAAGGAACAGCATTTATTTATTTTTCAATTGGTACAATATGCATTTTAGTCACATTAATATATTTTATATACATGAACATGAATTCGGAATATTTTATTTACAATATGGATAGAGAAATTAAATCATCTGATATTAAAATAACACGAAATGATGTTAAACGTGTAGCATCAAATATAAAATATTTATTAATAACAATGTGTTGTACACTTGGTGTTACTGTGATGTTAAATCCGGGATTAACATCGTTAATTGTTTCCGTTAGTCCAGGACATAGATGGAATGACGTCTTTTTCGTACCAGTTTGTACATATTTGTTCTTTAATTTGTTTGATTTTATTGGTAGAGAAGCGGCACCAATTATCAAATACGTAATCCATTGCATACCAAATTATATATTCAATGTTAATTAATTTTATTTTAGCCGAAAAATGGAATCGTTTTAACAATTCTATCATTATTAAGATTTGCATTTGTTCCATTGATTTTATATTGTAATTTACAACCAAGAAGTCATACATCTGTTGCATTTAATTCAGATGCAGTTTACATTATATTAATGATACTATTTTCATTTTCAAGCGGTTATTTGTTGAATTTATGTGTAATCCGTGCACCACAGTAAGTACTTTTCCACATTATTAAACAATTTTTATAATAAAACTAATTGTTTTTTGCAGTATTACAACTACAGAACTTGATAATAAAATTGGAATGCTTTTAATTATTGTTTGTATAATTTTATCATTAGGTTTGTGTTCTTTCTTGACACAAGCATTCGTTAAAGCTTTATAGATGAATTTATTTATATTCTTAATGAATAATAAAAATTGTTTTTTGGAAATTATAGTTTATTTTTTTCACTTACCTTTCACTGTTTCTACCGGAATCGGTACGAATTTGGTACAATTAGCTGCACAATCTTCAGGATGTTTTAAAACACCAGTTTTGTACATTTGGCATTGAACACAGTCTTTGAATTCGGTACAACGGTCGCTGCAAGTCTGCAAAAAATAAACAATTTAGTAATTTATACAGGGTGTTTCATAATATGTGGACAAAAATGAAGATGGTGATTCTATGGTTAATTCTAAGGTTAATTTTAAGATAAAATGTTAATATTAAAACGAGTCCGCAAACTCACCATTATCAAGATACAGGGTGATAAAAAATCTTTTTGTTCTAGTTTTTTGACAATATCTCAAAAAATATTCGAGATAGAAAACTTAAATTTTGTATATATGTTATCGTTAATTATGGCTACTTTCTAAGCCCTAATTCAATTTTTTTTTTCATATACCAGTGGTGTACTTTATGGGGTTGCCTGGGATATATTCCCCTTTATTTTCTACGCCACTGAGAAAATTAGTATTGTACAAGTACTATTTAAATCGCCAATATTTTCTACACAAGAAAGTATTCTTGGTTAATAACCTCGGGAAAAATTGCATTTTATGAAAAAAATAATTTGTTTAACAAAACCAACCATTTTTTTCTTCAAAAATGCAATTTTTCCCGAAAGTGTTTCACTTTAGAGTTATGAACCAGAAATACTTTTTTGTAGAGAAAATGTGGGTGATTTAAAAAGTGCTTTTATAATACCAATTTTCTCAGTGGCGTAGAAATTAAGACGGAATATGTATATCCTACATAGTTCCATAAACCACAACCACTGGTATACGAAAAAAATTGAATTAGGGCTTAAAAAATTGCTATTATTACCGATAATATGTATACAAAATTTAAGTTTTTTATGTCAAACAGTTTTTGAAATATTGTCAAAAAACTAGAAAAAAAAATTTGTTACCGCCCTGTATAACAGAAAAAATAAAAAATATTTATTTCCAGTTTCTATTTTAAGTGAATTTTGTAAATAAAGCCATAACAAACTATAAATTGATATCTTATTAAAAAAAAAATCGAAAAAACTATGTTTTTTAATAAATTAATAAAAATCATAAATTTTAATAAAAAAAAACTGATTTACAATTAATAAATTTGTTATTAACTTGAAGTTTTGAGTAATAAATAACCTATGAACTCCACTTACCGGACATTTTTCGCAAAATTTGCCAGAATAACGTCCCTCTTCTGTTGTATCACATTTACAAACACCACAAACACAACTACCATGGCCCGAACAAATTGCTCCATCAACAACATCAGGTAAATAACACGTGGCATTCGATTCCTGACAAGAACAATCGGTTCCAGTCCATCCTGGCTTACAAACACATTGTCCACAATCGCAAATACCATGTTCTGGTCCACTACATAGTTTACCATCGTGTCGTTCACATGAGAAATTGTCGCATTCACAAAAATCACCATAAATTCGTTCATTTTCATTTGTACGTAATTCACATTCGCATCTACCACATACGCATTGACCTTTACCAGAACATTCCATACCGGTAATACTGTCCGGTTCCACACAGCCAATAGTTTTGTTCAGTTTGTTTGTTTGGTCAGCGGTGCATTCACAATGCCGTCCAAATGCACCAAAATCACAATCACAAACACCACATTTATATGTACCATGAAATGAACACGATGGTGAATTCTCTTTATAATATCTATCTCCAGGTTTTTCGCATTCACACGAACACAACATCTCCAAATCGATTATTAAACTTTCATTTATACCAACTGGATAGATTTGTATTGTTTGGAAACGTTCAGCTGGATCTTTTGGACATTTTAATACTTCCAAATCAACACGGAAATTTATGATATCGCCCACTTTTATGTTACCACATTTGTTCGTATTCACTTTGTCTCCAGTTGCATTTAAACAATTTGTAAAGAATTTTATATTAACAGCACTAGATGCATTGTGTTTCATTTCAACAGATGATGAAATCTGTTCATATTGTTCTTTAATGAGATCAACAATATTTGAACTGTCGTTTTGTAATTTTGCAACACTGGCACCTTCAATATGTTTAGCTAATTGCTCGTAAACATCTATCGTTGTACTTGTAACAGCGAAAATTACGTTAATGGCATTGTTTTTAACGTTTAAATTGATTTGTTCGATGCTCGGATAGTCTTGGTAGCTGGATTCGGTGTATGTTCCACGACTATCTAAATGGCAATGTCCATCATTCGGTTTAACGATTCCACCTAACTGGTAAATCGACGAAAAAACATAAAAATACGATAAACTAGTTGAATTAAATTGGTTTTTTTACCTTTCCATCGCCGGCAAAATGAAAACTAGCATCAGTTGAAAAGACTAATAATCGTCTAGCTTGTTCACGCCAACCAATATGATTACGACAAACAACAGCTTGCATAATAGCATCGAATCCACCCTCTGGTGCATCCAAATTACCGGAAACAGAAGCTTGCCGCACCATTTCCTAATCACATCATTCAATTTATTCACCACAATCGATATAAAAAACGGTGTTTTAGTTAAATTGAATCTATGAAAATATTAGGCAAGCATATAAATACAAAGGGATTATTTGCCGAAATAAAAGAAAGTTAGTAAGCTAAAGTTGGAGAAAACACAAACTGATTAGAAGTATCCAAACCACCCTGTTAAGAAATTGAAGCATTAACGAATAAATTAACAAAAATGGACTGTATTAGATTTATAGTCAATTTCATTTTTATGTTTACACCATATTTTGTGCGGAACTTTGTAGTTGGCAACACAAGAAAGCAGTTATTTTATAATATTATTATTTAAGATAATCGTTCACAATTATGAATGAAAATTTTCAAATTAAATATTGGATGCATGAATATCAATAACACAATGAATAGTAATTATATTAAATGGAATATGTCTTATTTGTAAATTTACTTATTTGTTGTTTAATTTAATTAATTTAGTTAAAAATAAATTTACTGTTTAATTTGCATACATAATTTTTAATTCATATTTTAAAGCCGATTTACGAATTATTTAAAAAAAAACAATATTAAAAACAAATGTACTTATACCTAGTCAACAAAAAAACTTGTTTTGTTAAAAATTTTTAAAGCTGAATCACACAAACAGGACACCTTTGAAATTTTGATTTCAGAAATTTTCTCGTAAAATTTTATTAAAATAATATAGGTAGTGGAATTTCTCTAATTTTTATATCTGCAATTTTTTTCCGGTCCTCTCAAATTCCACTTAGGAAAATTCCAGTGTACTACATATTTTAATATAATTTTGCTTGAAAATTTCCAAAGTTAAAGTGTGACTCATATATCTTGTAAAAGTTTATTAAAGATTCGATTAAAAACTAGTTTTTATTTTGTGGCCACATTATTAGTTAATATTTTGATTAAAATTAGTCATTTTGTGGACACGTTTAGAAAAGTATGTTCTGTTCTTAATACATTTGTTTTTAATTAAATAAATTAAACTAAACTATATAACTATAAGTAACTTAATAAATAAAACATATTCCATTTAATATAATTATTTTTCATGTGTTATCAATGCATCCAGTATTTAGTTCCATTTTTTTTATAATTATGATCGATTATATAAAATAATATCTAATGATGTGAAATGTTTTAATGTGCACAAATATATTTAATTCAAAAATACATTGATTTTGAATTATTAGTGAGCGTTTGTGGAAAATAGAAACCAATAATAAATAACTATTAAGTTTAGTTTTAGTATTATTACATTACATTTCAATTTTTTTGCTAAATATAACAAGTCATATTTGTGGAATAATTAAATCATACTGCATAATCAAAGATATTTAATTTACATTTCATTTACAAAGATAAAATGCGACACTCTTCTTGGATAAGTATTTTGAATATATGGAGCTCTACTGGTGTTACTATAAATCAACTCGTAAAGAGATAGATTTTATAGTTTTATAGATTTTTAAAGTTTTATCTCAAATAATAACCGAGAAATCCTACAAATATGAATAAGTTCGCTCGATTTATCGTTTGAAATTACTTTTTTCAAAATTAAATAACTGAAGATTTAATATACTATTTTGCACGGTTAGTAAACTATAGACCATATAACGAGAAATTGATCTAAAATGCATTGAATATGGTGAGCACATAAAAATAAAATTGACTCTATTATATGTTTATTTTTTTAATTAAAATAACGCTGTTTTTGGGGGCTGTGATTTTGATTAAATCACCACTTACTGAAAATACTTGGGTGTTTTGCGACAACGACATTAAATGCTGATAGCCGTAGGGGGCTGCACAAGGTTCACAATGTTTTTCTGCTCTTACTCCATCGTACGACGTATTACATATTACACAGGGACGTATTAAACTACAACCATAAATTTTTTTTGCTAATAATACCTAACATGCCACATACAATATTTACTACTAACAAAAATCGGCTCGTTTATTTGTACAAAAAAAAAATCAACGAGTCAACAAAACAATTCTTAAACACTAGACAACAAGACCAAACCGTCATGCGACTCTTCCCCTGTCCCCCGTGCCACATAAACCAAATAAAACCAAAGTAAACAGCTTACAGGCATCAGAACAGAATAGATAAACGTAACAAATATACATAAAAAACGCCTAACAGGATTCAGGAACGGCTTAGGACTGATTTTGAGGTAATGTTAACGTGTATGGAACTTACAGTGAACATGGTAGTGTTAGTGCTGAGACTTAAATGGTGTTGGAATCCATATGGAGCAACACAAACGTCACATGGCTTCTGTAACCTGCAGCAGCCAAACATAAATCGTTAAAAATAAAAAAAAACCTATGAAATCCACTCGCAAACAATGCTAAATTGTAAAATAAACACAAGTTATTATTTAAAAAAGGAAAAAACATGCTGGAATGTGGATACATACTTTTCTGGCACGGTGCTAACGAATGGCATAACCACTTTATCGACAAAACTGCCAAAACCCAGTCGGAAATTGGATGTAATCTTTTTCATTGTGTAAGCCAGTTGATCGCCAAGCAGGGAAAGTTTTTCTTTGTCATCGTACATCGATCTGCTAAGGTCCATAAGATAATAAAGGTCCACTGGATAGTCTTCAGCTTGTGTGTACTTCATATTAATACTATACGATTGCTCTAATAAAAAAAATCGTTAAAATTTAGTCCAACTTGTTTTGTTTCTAATATTACTGGCTCGCAATTTCAAATTTAATCGTTGCGGTGCAACTTGAACGATTCTTCGTCCACCACCAGACGCCCCACTAGCACCCCAACTACCATACGATCCCTGTTCCCAATAATTTTCACTTTGATTGTAACTGCCTTCAAAACCGCCCACAAATCGTCCACCTTCTTCGCCTTTGGCATGAGCTTTAGACAACTTCAAGTTCGTTATAATACTTTGAATATTATCGGGATTGTGAACGTATTCTTCACGGCACATTTTCTTGCCAATCGGGACTAAACCGGATGGTTCAAAACATCTGGCACTGTCTCCAAAGTCCTAAGAAAACGTCCTTAAGACGATTGCGAAAATACGGTTTTGTTGAAAACTTACAGGATCATTACACCAGGCACAGGACGGTGTTTGTATGCATTCCTGGCACGTAGATTTCGATGTGCATGGATTTTGTAGGGTGTATTTTTCAGGGGGAAATTGACATTCTACCACTGTTAGAATATATAACGTGAAGAACAGTTTGTATGCCATCTAAAAATAGAATTTAAGGGTGTTTTATTGTGTTATCTGACAGACGAGAAGTAAATAGTTTTTCTACTGGTAACCTGGAGTAACCTTAAAGACAAATAACAAGTCTGTACATTCAGTTACCATAACAGGAAGTCTTTCTTTACTGGTTTTTTTAATCGATGTACTTACAGAATGTACAAAGTTGTGTTCCTATTTTTAGTTTACTGACAAATTTTTCTGCATACATAATAATGTTTGTGAATGAATAATTTTACTTTTATTTTTACTATCTACTATTTAGGACAGACGCAAGCGCTTGGCTTTTAACCACCCACGCAATTACCTGCACTTATGTTATTTAAATATTTATTTTTATTCATCTTATAAGGAATTTTGATGAGACAAAATGATAAACTGATTGTATAAGGTTTAAAAAATTTACAGGAAAAATGATTTGCAGATATACGGTGTATTAAAAGAATAAATAGATTTATATCTAATCAATTTCACCTTCAATATATACGGGGTGTTTTGCTTTCGTAAAAAAATTGCAGCTGTTATTTTTAAATATTTTTACAAGACTTACATAATCTCAATTAATTTAATTTGGTATTAATTAGCATAAACATGCATTAAACTACTTTATTGAGTAAAAACTAATAATATACAGTGACTCATTTACTCATCCTGTATATGTATTGAATATCAATTGTAAATAGATGTTTTTTAATGGAAATATTACCTTTTTATCAATGATATCTTAACAGATCTATAATTTCACGTGAACCAATTATAATAAATGCATAGATAACAAATTTTTATACATATTGCACTTGTAATTTATAAATAAAATCACACACCTTCTTTTCCACAACAATAACTCACTCGAATACACACCGAATGGTTACCAATTATAGAAATTTACCAACAGCCCCATCTGTTATTTATTATTCGATTTGTTGTTTGTGCAAGAGATGGCACGAGTATTACGAAATTTTAAAAGTTTCCAAAAGGCTTAACACGATAATAAAATAGATAAAATACTAAGCAGTCTTTTTATTATAATTTAAGATACAGAAGTATAACATGTTTCTATTTATAAACACATTCAATTTTATACTAAATTGTACTAAAATGCAAATATCAACATTTAAGCTAACTATTTAACATACAAACCATAAATAAATATCTTTTATTTAGAAAAATACAGTTGGATATCAATTTTCTTTTTTGTCATATATATATTTATTTACAAAAATAGTAAAATGATAAATATTGTTTTCTTAGTTTTAACGAGTGTCCTTTCATTAATATGATCAAATTGTGCGAAAACAAAAATGCCCAAAGCAGTTCAAATACAATTAAATTACATTTTCCACGTTCTCATTTTGGAAGACAATGAAATAACTCGCTCAAAAACAAAAACTATTAATGAAAACAGGCTCGTGTTCCATTCAAAATGGTCTCAGATAATTTAGTGCGTTAATATGCAAAACTCGCACATCTTGTCCTCATTTTTATAATCGCATACCCATTCATTAAACCATTATTATCATTCTTATTTCATTTTGCCCGCCTCCATGTCAGTATATTCTTGTGGCCATTCATTCGTGGGTGTTTGTAATTTTTTTTGTATTTTAACCGGTGTTTCATACCCTTCTGTATTAATATTCTGATTATTATCAGTTGTTTGTTTTGTATTATTTTCATCGTCGTTGTTTATTAATTTTTCACTTGCACCACATTTTTCATACGATTGCGATTTTGATAAATAATTCAAATGATTATTATCAGTAATTTCCTCATCGTTTTCCATAAAGTCGTTCTCTTCAAACGGTGAACAAAAGTAACTGCGATTGTGTATCGCATTATTTGTTAAATCCAAATATTCCGTACCATCTGCCAGCATTTGTTCCCATTGATTTGCCAACTGTTGGAATGTAGGCCGTTTTTCTGCATCCCATTGCCAACATTTTCGCATTATTTTGTATCTGTCGAACAAAATTCAACTCAAATCGGTATTTTATTAAAAATTAGCTAAATATTTACAATGCCAAAGAACAATTGTCCGGTCTTTCCATTCGATAGCCTTGCCGAAGTAAGTGGAACAAATTTTGCACAGCTATACCTGGATATGGAGTGGCTCCAAGAGTCACCAATTCCCAAACTAGAATTCCAAAACTCCATACATCCGATTTGCTGGTGTATATGTGATCTGCTAGCGATTCAGGGGCCATCCATTTAACAGGAACTGAAAATCCAAGAGAAATTAAATCAATTTTTAACTATATTAACGATTTCAAGATGCAACAGATGTAAAGTTTTACTTTAACTTGAGTTTTTTTCTTCAAAAAGTTACTTTACAAATTTAAAAAGCAAATGATTTTATAAAACTCTGTCAACTGAATGATTAATGACGGTTTTCCATTCAAGGAACCTTATCTTCTCAACTGAATGAACATAATAACGAATTTTTTCCATACCTCGACCTTTAGACCGTTTAAAATAGGCATTATCTTCGTAAATGTCACGTGTTAACCCAAAATCAGAAATTTTACATATTTTATCAGCAGCTAATAAAACATTCCGAGCAGCCAAATCTCTGTGTACCAACTGCAACAAATACCAAATATATAAATATCGATTTTGTGCATTTTAAAAGCGTATTATATTACTTTTATGTCACTCAAGTACGCCATTCCGTTGCATATTTGCCATGCAAATGAAAGTACCTCTTTGGGAGTTACTTGAGCCACAATGGGCTCATCATAATGTTGCGTCGTTGTGATGCCATCGTCGATAGCATCCGAAGATGACGGTAAACGTCCACAATCCGATTTTAAATGTCGACTTCGGCGCAAATAATTTCTAATGCGATGCAAAATTTGAGCGAATTTCTTTGGATTTAAAGAAAAACAATTACCTTAGTGAACCATGCTCTGCAAATTCGATAATCAAATAAACTGGGCCCCCAGAGGCCGTACAAACGCCCAGAAGACGAATCACGTTCGGATGAGAGACTTCCTTTAAAAGTTGATACTCGGAGAGGAGATCATTGAGTTCAGTTTCACGGGCATCATCTTTCAGTGTCTTTACAGCAACCGTTGTGTAACCTGAATAAAGCGATTCGTGAAAAATTGAATTGAAACGGCGTTTTTGTTTGTTTTTTCGAACCTGGCTGGCCGGCAATGTCCATAGCTTTTGCTCTTAGCACTCTGCCGAATTCACCTTCGCCTAAAGTTTGCTCGATAACAAGCTGAGACCTTGGAAATTCCCATTTCGGATCCGGCTACACAGACATTTTCGTAAATTAATTTCGTATTAATGATAGACAGCTCATGTATAAGACACTCCTATTACCAACATGTAAACTGATATATAATTAGACACTTTAATTTTGTTAAAATAAAAAATGATTCAATTTATGTAAATATGAAAAGTTTTGAAAAATTTCAGTAGAAAATAAAAAAAGTTTGATTGATAAGAATCGTTGTATAAAATACGAGTTTGAATTTACATAAAAATGAAATGTATTCGTTATTATTTATTCAAAATACCGAGTGTTTAATGTTAATTTAATTGTAATTTCAAAGAATATTCTTCAGTTAAATTGAATTCCAAATATTTACCTCGTATTTTTTGATAATGTTCAACGTTGTGTTATCAATGAAATTGGTGGTCATGTGGAAACTTAGTGGAAATGGTTCAGAATTTACATTTCTGTCAACATAATCAGAGAGCGGTGCTACAATGTCTTGATTTTCATCATTATATTTTCCTTGAACTGCTTTATTTACTCTATCTAGTCTCCAACAAACTACTATAAGGGCAACAGCACCACCCAAAAATAAAGTACCGCCGACTATACCGAAAATACAAGAAGTTCCACATTTACTTAATTCAATGCCTGCAAAAACAACCCTCAAAATCTAATAAAAATTCAACGACGAACTTGTTTTACCCAAAATTTTACCATCACTTGTTATATTTCTTATATGTCGACTAACGTTGGGTTCAACTAAAGCCGGTGTTGCTAGTTTAATAGTTTCAACTTTCTTCTTAGCATCCTTAATTTTCGGTATATCCGATTTACAACCACCCAATTTATTACACGAAACAATACCAGCTGCCTCATCAATGCCACGATGTGTTTTCGGGTTTTTCTTTGTTGGAAAAAGTATGTTTGCTGAAAAAAACGGCGTGGATATGAGGGCGAATTGTTTTCCATTTGAAAAATATTGTTACTTGAACAATCCTGAGGGCATATAAGGTCGTTGAGTATTTCAAGTGAATCACAAACACCATCTGGGCATGTAGTCTTATCTGGTGTACAAGTTGAATACAAGTGGGTTTTGTTTGGGCCTGGATTCTTGTCACCACGCCACATACAACGTTCACGATTTTCCCTACACATTATCGATGTGAAAGTTTTAAATTACGCGAAAAATTCAATTTCCACATTATAATTTTCGTTCCATTTACCTGTGTAGTAAACTGGCGGATCCACCGGTCGATATGGCACAAACCGTTGATTTTGTACATTCATTATATGTTTTAAATTCCGAACAAAATGTCCATTCTCTGATTTTTCCACCAACATTTAAACATGTTGGTGATGATTCGCCAACAATACGTATTTGAATTTCATCGTATTTCAAACGTTCCTTCTTTTTCATCCACGTTATATTTAATCTGAGGAATTAACATTACAATAGTATGCATTGTGGGCATTATTTTGCGTTTACCTAACATATTCGCTGGCATTACGCAATTTCATAATATCATGAACAAATACAATGCCTTGTTGGTCGCCATCCTCCGTTATCCGGAAAATATCTTTTCTGTTTGGTAATTCGGTTATTGTGAAATTTGAACAATCTTTACAATAGTGTTTCGGTTGTGTTATTCTAGCTAATGGGCCAGCAGTTCTATAACACATATAATATGGAAATATATACCGGAAATTTAAGAAAAATGATGCATTTTTTACCTAAACACTTTAACTTCATGTTGCGGATAAAGCAATAATGGACGGTTGGAGATTTGTTTCAGTTCTAATGGCTTATTGAAAAAATTCAAATGTATAGGAAGATGTGCCTGAAAACAAGAACCGTGTTTCAGGAAGCGTACAATGTCAAATTGATTAATTACGCGTAATTATTGTTATATTATTCCCTGGTGCATGTCTGATCTTCATTATTATAAGGGTGCGACAGTTTTTTTTCACAATTTTTACATAATCTACTTACCGTACTAGATGTATTTGCATTTTTAAGGGTGGTGTCATTCAACTGTAATACAATTGTGTGGGTGGTGGCGTTACGGAATTGTATATTTCTTGTAAATATTAATTCTGAAAAAAAAAACAATTATTGTATTCATTAATTATGGCTTTTTTTCGGAGGCGCGCATCCAATAATAGAAATAAATTAACCTAATTTAATGTCTCCTTTTTTAATAAATGGGGGTGCGTAGGTGAAACGCAGAGGGTTAATAACAAATGTACATGTAGGTAATTGTATTCCACAACATTAAATGAAAATGTTGTCGCGTGTGTGATTTACAAATTTAATAAATTATGTTGTATAAAAGAATATATACATGCAATTATAAATATAATCTATATATTAGAATGGTAAAAATCAAACGAATAAAATAAAAGTCAAGGTTGAATTTCTAATTTTGTTAAAATGTGGGTATTTAAAGGTGGGTTTATCGATTCGGGATTCACTATAGTTGAAAAGAAAGAACACTTTTATACTAACTACAATGGATTGCTGTTTGATTTTTCTCATCTCGTGTATCTGGATATTTTGTACAATTCGGTTGCAACAAGTTGTTGTCTATTGCGTTATCATTGCTTACAACATGGGCCTCGTAATGGTTTACTGATGGTGGATCCTTGTCAGTGAATATAATATGGTCGTATTCCACAACATGACCCTGAAAAACAAAAAATACTTCCATCTTAAATAATGAATATAAAATGAGTGAAATTTTCAATTTCGAACACGACGTCTAAAAGAATTTATATCGTTCGTCCCAAAACACTTGACATTTGAATAAAATATAATAATACGGTTTTGTAAAGTGCAACAAACTAATCCAAAATAAAGGGGGTGAATTCTGACGATAAGCATACATATACATTCTCTCTTATATATTCACTTTAAACATAAATTCAAGCTTCTAAATCCCAATAGAAACTTTAACGATACATTATTTTGGTAGCAAGTTTAACAATTTGGGCTTATTTATAAATTTCCTTTGTATCTATTTTGATAATTGATTGGTTTAATCAGACATTAGGGACGAAATGTAATAGTAATAAATTTTGTCAATGTGTAGATAAGTCGATTTTTCGGTTTCTGCACTGCAGTCTTCTATATTTAGTCAAAAATTCTATAGTAAATTAACTAGATTGAGACATAATTAAAGTAATTTCCAAAGTTATAACATGGAACTACAATTTGAACGATTGTATTCATTAATTATACCACATTTCACATATATTTCCATGGAATTTGGTTTAATAACGTTGAATTTAATTTAAAAATGAGAAAATTATTATACAGTGTGGGCATACGTATGGAATAATGCAAATATTTTTTAAACGGCTAATTTAATTGAAAAACGGCAAAGTATAGGTTGTTTGCTAAATTTTTCTGCATATCTTAGCAATTACGGATTTTTCATATTTGTTAAGGTTACGCCGTTAGGGCCACCAACTTTT
>SSSI01003696.1:2755-16897 GCA_004796505.1 Oryzaephilus surinamensis | reverse complement strand
AGACCGTTGAACATTTTGAAGACACACATCATGGTATGGACGAAACAAGACCAAAACGAGTTAAGAAACTTCCCGAACGTTTAAAAGACTTTTTAATTTAAGAAAGAGAGATGTGGTGGTGTTTGAATCTCCCGCCTAGTGCTGGGGAGTTTGTGTTTATATAGTTAGTAATGGAGTGACTGTCAATTGTCAATTATTATTAGACACATTGTGAATTGTTTGGTTATATTAGTAATTTAATTGTGGTTATTTTTATTAATAAACATCTATCGTTTATAAACTATATATTGTGCGTTTCATTAAATAATATAGAACATAACATTACACCAGTTTCACTTAATAACCTAATTTCTTTTAATCTTTCGAGCCTAACTTGTACAAAAACTATATTTTGTATATAACTTTCGGATTCAAAAATTACTCCAATCTCATTTTGTTGTTTTAAATCAAAATGGATAAATATATGTAAATATATGTGATAAATGGATTTAAATATAGAGTCACTAAGACTAAAAGAATTCGAAGCAATTCTTAAGATTTTTCAATTTATTCTACTTAGATTTATATAAAAAAATTAGATTTCAGAGTATTGTTAATATTTATAAAAATGAAATATTTAATCGCAAACCTTTTTTCGACATCCCTAAAAGTCGCAATTATCAAAACAAAGTTTGTATTCATTTTTATTAATTATAAATTAATAATTATTGCCGTTTGTTTGTCTAACATATCACGTTATCCAATAACTAATATCGAAAAGACCACCTATTTGCCTTCTTAAAATAACCAATTTTGTTTTCAATATTGTTTAATTTTGTAACACCGTAATAGGAAATTTGTAAAGACTTAGTTATTTTTCAATAAACTATTAGTATTCAATGATTCAAACAAGAACAGACAAACAATGATAGACTGTAATAGCATTTTGTCAAAAATTGGAAATTTTCAGATATCCAATAAAATAACCAATAACCAAGAGTTACCATAATAAGCCTGATTAAGACCCTTCAGTGTTTAAAAAAAGTACCTACAATTAAAAATACAAAATAAATCATGAATTACTATTCAATTGAAATACTTATTAACAATAAGGAATAATCATTTAAATTAATGCATAAGAGCATTTCGTAGAAGAATGGTAACAGAACGAATAATACTAAAGTTTTCTTATAAATTATTGTTATTAAAAAGAGATCCACTTAAGAATTTAGTTAAAAGACTATAAAATAAATATTTTTTATAATAGATATATACTTTCAGGATTTTGTGAATTAATCCAGTGAAAGTTGAACTAATATGATAACACGATAATATGTACCTAACTATGTAGTATTAAGTAGTAAGTAACTTCATTTAAATTCAAACCAATATCTCCACCAGTTCAGTTAAATTGATTTCACTTATAAAATAACAATATTCTTTGTAGTTAGTAGTTAATAATTTAAATATTTAATTAATTTATTTAGGATTTTCTGCCTCTGCAATATGTGTATCAAAATTTTGTAATTCAGAAGTTAGGTATACATAAATAAGTAATATTGTAATAGTTGAAGTTGAATGTTTTGAAGATTTTAAAATTAAATAATTAGTAGGTAGTTTAATTATTTAAACTAAAATTATTATTAATTTTCCATTGTTTTGCTGTGATTATCTTTTTTACAGATGAATTGCTTTATTAATTCTATAATTAAAAATAATTTTTACAAAATAGGGCACATAAACTAACACTTTTACAATACCAACAAGGGTCTTAAACAGAACACATTTTGTAATAGGAAAGCAATTAAATTTCAACAAAAGTCGTAGCGGCTTTATTGTCCTAAAATTATTTGTAATCAAATTTTGCACGATTTACTTTTTTAATAAAAAAACTTTCTTCGTTTATGTGTACCAAAATATTGGTTGATTTCAAAATGTTTTTATTTTAGTTTTAAATAGAAAAATCCTACTTTGTGTAAAGGATTTTATTAAAAGCGTCTTTTGATGTATAAGCTTTTTGGTGTATGCATGCTCGTTAGTGGCCCCAGCTGGCCGCTTTTGTTTGAAGATGACTGCTGTTGTACTATTACTGTTGGTGCACTTTGCTTACTTCACGTGTTTTACTTGCAATCACAGTTTTGTGTGCTGTTGTTGTATAACGCTTTGATTTTCATTTTCAACAAGAATCTGCCAAACAGCTGCCCTTTATTGGTAGCAAAGAAAAATGCAAAAAGGTGTTCTTTTCAGAATTTGTGCTGCCTGTATGATCAAATACTAGATGAGAGTATTCAGTTTATAATAAATTTTCATTACTTCCTACTCGAACGTATTGGTATTTTGTAATTGCAATATTCTGGTAAAAAAGGACATTATTCACAAAACACTAACAGGCTGTCAATGGATAGAAAATGTTATAAGTTTGCGACATTGTAAACATTTTTAATTTTCCATGTGAGAAAGTCAATAAATAGTTTTTCCGCTGTTATAAAATTTTTCCTTTTCACATGATTAACTTTTAAGAGAACTTTATAATACGCAATCTTTATAAATCTAAAGTCTTGAAAGTGTATAAAAATTCTTTTCTCCAAATGTCTCTTCTAAAACACATTATACGGTATGTCCTATTTTTCCTGAAAAATAAATATATATATCGGTGTTGAAATCAAAATATTCTTCCAATGGGTTTTCCATTTATTTCAATCTATATTTGATTAACAATTGGTTAATAATATATGTATGTAGACAAACAATAAAAATGTCATTTCTTTCAATAACTTTTTCTATTTTCTTTATGGCTTCTAAACATATTTGTTAATAAGCTTTCATTAAAAAAATTACCATTTTTTCTGTGTTAACAGTGTATTTTACTATTGATTTTGGATTAGTATTTCCAAATGACATTTGTTCTTGTAGAATATTTAACGCTCGTCTTGTTCACGATCTATAATAAATAACTATGTGAACTTATTACTGGTGGAAAGGCAGGTGTGGCAAATGGACTCAAATCATTTATAGGAAATCGAAACTGCCATAGTCTGAATTGTAATGTATATATACATATAGGGGTAGAGGAAGATAAGGTTTTTGTCATTCCTAGAGAAAAAGTAGTAATGGAAGACAAAATGAAATACAAGTACCTATAGAACATTTTAAAACCAAATATGTTACATTTAACTTTATATCAATAGAGATTTTCTTAGATTTTTCAGGTGATACATTCTCAAATGTTACAATTTTACATTTTTCTTCAGATAGTTGAAGTTTCATTATTTTTTTTTCGTATACAACTGTATTGTACTTTATAGTCATGTGGCTTTTAGGAAAAACAATTTATAAACGAACCTAAGCAGTATAAGATGTTACATATACATATATTTTTCACAACATATATTGTATATACATGAGGTTTGTATGGAAACTTAAAACAATATTTTACGGCTTTGTATGTAAAATACCCAGACGGAATAACGAACGTGTATTGTGTTTTCCCTTTTATGGCACCTGTCAATTTTCTATCTGTTACACCTGCATTCATTAAAAAAAAGAAAGCACGTTAGGGTTTCCATGAAATTGATATCCATTTATACCCAACCCCACATTATATTTAAATATATGTAGATATTCTTTTTGTTGTCAAATAAAGAATCGGTTTAATTACTGTTGGAATGCACAAGCACACACTCCAAACATGATTAAGCATTAAAATTATGATAAATGATCGTTCCAGCAGTGGATGGATGACATTTTTCGATTTTTAATGTGAAACTCGCAGCACTTCTTCTCCTAATATACATGGGGTTGTGTATTTATAATACAATATATAATTGGAGAAGCAATCAAGCATGGAAATATATGATCAATAGAAAACAAATTTGTCACAAAAAGAAGTAATTTTGGGTGAGGCTCTTAGGTTTAATAACTTGTTTAACAGTCAGCCAATTCACGTAACGGAAATGGAGAAATATAAATGAAATAATAATATAAACATGGCAAAGTAATGTAAGCGTTGAGACGAAATGAGGGGTGGAAAGAGACGCATGGTTGTGGGGGCGGTTTAAATGGTCGGTCTAAAATCTCCCGAGTAGAATCCCTAAAATTGAGGTATAAATACATTAGGAATACTTAACGGTAGAATTACAAACACGATTCGATTCGGAAATTGCGAAATTTGAATTCAGCAACGGAAAGTGATTTCCGTTTTATATCCATGTGACACATGGAACAGTATGTTGAAAACCTGAAATACGAGTGTATGTTGCACTGATATTTGCAAAAAAGTTCACTACTTTTTGATTGATTGTTCAATAATTAGTTTTGTCTGCACAACGAAAATTCGTTTATCTACATCATATATTGACATTTTACTAAAAACAAATGGCACGTACATATTTCACTACCAATATTAATAGTTGTTCTAAAATGTAAAAGAACAATACCTTTTAGATGTAATTCAAAATAAAAGCCAGGTCAGCGTAATAGCTGTTAATCTCGTAAATCTTTCTACACGTAGAAATGCAAGACGTTTCGTGTTTGGAAACAACGTGTTGTGTTTCGTTTCGTTTTTGGTCAAACATAAACTTTTCGTAATACGAAAAAAAACTAAAACTTTGATAACTGTTTTTTTCACAAAAAAATCTAATAGGAAACATTTGAATTTAAAACTTTAACATTTAATATTAACACACATTATGGAAAATTGAATAAGTAATAAAAGTGGATTTGTTGAATTGAATGTACAGTTATTATATGTATGTAGAAAATCCTAAGATATTCATAAAATGAAATTGTCCGGCAAGCGGCTAGCTTGTAAGACGAATACTCGGAGTGGTAAACCGGAAGTCGTATGATATAAGAAAACGTTACTAGCTAGCTGGATGGTGTTGGCCCTTATCAGGCGACTGCAGGCAGCAACTTTGGCAGTGAATCTTGCTGCTGTCTTATTACATGCCGACTCTTCGTTAGTCGGCTAGTAATACTGTGTTAGTGCGTACTTGGCACGTTATGCCGTATGATTAGACAGATTTATTCTAGGGATTTCCGGACGTTATGTCAAAGGAAGCACTAGAAGACGCGGCTTTATGAACGTCGTTTTGTCTCTAATGAGATTTTCCCTCGGTACTGGCATTACAATCATTTTCTAGTTATTACACAATTTACATATGCTTATTAGGTTCCACTTGTCTAACGTTTTATTTAATTGCTCTTGGTTTGCTGGTCCTATATCCTTTCTTTATATATATGTTTATATGTATAATTAAAATACCTTTAGCCATTATTTGCAAATACAAGTATGTGTATGTGTATATACATACATATACTATATATGTACGTATATATATGAGTGGCCATAAACTCATTTTAATCGTATCGTTAAACATATTAAAAGACATTACTTGGAAAAATGTTATCAAGATATTAAATAATTCAATTTTACTCTTAAGAGTTTGGTATTTAATATAGATTTGCTACTAACTGTTTTATAGAAGATTAAGAGGTTAATAGCTCTAACGTAAAAGTATTAAGAGCAATTTTATTAAATTCGTAATTAATTCTTATATACCGGCCTATTATACACCATAAACAAAATTCAAGAAAATTGTGTAAGTGTAGTGTGATACTCGAGAATCGCAATCCTGAAAAATATTTTAAAAAAATTAAATAGGTACGTGTAGAAATTAAATAACTAAATTTATCTGTTTCGGGGTTGAAAGGGTTAGTATCGTTTTTCAGGGAAGTGGATGTACAAAAGAGTATATAGTGGAGTTTTAAATGGCTTCAATCTCGATAGATACTCCACCTGTACCATCGTAATCTTATAAAGTGCATATCTGTGCCTATGGGAACGCTCACAAGAAGAATATCGAAAAAGGATCGAATGCTATCCTGGTCTGACATAATAGCAGTCGTCATCATCATGTGTCTGACCGGTTGCGATTCGAGACCACTCGCCCGTGACATATAAGGGGGTTTATATTCGATCAAGTTACATGCAGGCAGCCAACCCCATTCTATTGCCATTTCAAAAACTGCCTTCCATAATATAGTGCTCGCTGTTTTTTTCCTCTACTTTTCATGTTATATATACTTTGAAATTGTATTTTGGTGGTTTAATACACATACATACGAATATGTATGTAACACGAATTGTCTGTCAGATTTTTATTATTGTGCCCTAGCAATCGCGCCTGTGTATGTATATTTTCTGGGAATCTCCCATATGCATGTCTGGATGGGATGTTCGACATGAATATTGAATTTATTGTATTGCGTCTGGTTGATAAAGATTTCTATTAGGCTAAAGAATTTGTATTCAATTCTTCAAACATTTGTGCCAAAAAGTAAAATGGCTTTAGAGCAATCCTTTTAACGGAATGTAGCAACATTACAACAAAAAAAGTCGAAAATTTGACAAACAACCAATCCCCAAAAAAAAATAAATACAACCTAGAGTTACATAATATGGATGTACTCGTAAAAAAAGGTGCTTTTCAGTTTTCATAAATATAATACTTTATGAATTCAATATTTCACTGGAAAGTTAACTTTACCATTAATGTCTTGGCCACTTTTCCTAACTTTAGCGTATATAATATTATATGAAGAATAGCAAGAAGAACAATCATCAAATTGTAATCAGAGAGCACACTAAATCATAAGGCGTGCGCGACTTGAAACAGCTGTCGTCGAAAAAGAGACCCGTCCAAGCTCGATATTATCTGCTGTGCCTACTTAAAGCTGTGTTGTATGTTTTTAGAATATGTCTTTACAATTGCCCTTTTCTACACGCCACTTGAATAATAACGTTTTTATTATCAGTTTGTCTTTTGAATTTATAAAAAATACACAGAGACAATTAAGCGGTATATAATCATTTTCTGGCTATACAATATGAAAAAAATATCACAGTCATTTATCTTTCTTGACATTTCAAAAGCTCTTGATTTTAATCGTACTCCTAATGGTCTATTAATCCTTTGTTGTTTTAATTGATACATATATCTGGCAAAAAAATATCAAAATGTCTTAAAATTTGAACAAATGTCTTCTTAATTTTGACAAAAAATATGCAAGCATATATGTATTTAATTTGTTAATTCATATTATAAAATTAGGTTTTTGTACTAAGAACAGAAAATTCTATCGAAAAATATACGAGTCGAGATTTGGTCTATTCAGTCGCTCCCCTTTAACTCTTGTCCCTGATCTTTTCATCACTTCTTCTCCCAAATGGAGTCTGTGGAGGTATAATAAAACGCACTATTAGATTTCGAAAAATAAAACTGACGTACCAAACACACTCGAACTAATTCTAAAATATGACAATAGAAAGCAGAATGCAAGGGCTAAAGGAATAATTGATGCTTCATTGGCCAAAGTGGAACGAAAAATTTTCAAAATTAAACTTTAAAAAACTACAACTCCAAATTGAATTCTGATAAATTGAATCGAGTAAATATATTTTGTACTTTTTACAAGATACCCTACAAGTTGAAATTACTATTATAATATAAAATTATGTATATCGTGCTCTGTAAATAAATTCGAGTAATGAATAAGAAGAAACGGAATATTAAATTATAATTTCACTAGACATAATGCAAACAATAACAAAGTTAAAACCACAGTATAATAATAGTGTGGATGTTGGATGACCCTTTTGCGCAGTGGACAATTCAACATGGATACGGTATTCCGGCAGTGACAATGCCTCTATATACTTATACATACAAGCATATAGTAAACTATACTGGAGTTCCAACTAGGCTATTTTATGGCCCAAACAACATAATTCTGAATGTAACTAACACACAAATACATGAATCCTGTCTGTACTTTACTTAAAACGTAATTCCCTTGACGTGTATATGGGCGTACAAGACGAGGAGGACAGTGAAACTTGTAAAGATTGGACGACTTTAGCGAACACAACATAAATATATGGCTGACTAGCTGCACCACCAGAGAGAGAAAGCTTGGACAACAACACATCCCTAATCTGAAATTGTCGTTGGCTTCAAATTCGGCGGCTGATGTGTTGGCTAAATTCGCCCATTGTGTGTCGAGCCCATACCATTTCACTACAACATCGCAAAAGTAACACAGTTGATGTAGTCGTAAAATAGCAAGACGACATAGCCAGAGCTTAGACAGGAAGTAACGTCATCTGTGCAACTTTGCTACTTGTTATTTACTGCTCGATGGGTTTCAGCCATTGATGAAACTCACATTAAAACTATATGAGTATTTTGCACGAATCCATCTCTTATTATTATCTGAATATAATTCTAACAATGGATTTTAATGATTCAGAATACACAAATAAGTTTATATGGGAGCATTTTCTCAAACTATTAAAATGTGTTACTTATTTGTATGTATTATAATTTACTCGTATGTACAGTCTGTTTTTTGTATACGTCCCAGTCTGATTGTAAATGTCAAAATTATTATGAATAGAAAATACGATAAGGTAGAAATGGTAGAATGTACTTGTATGAAGTGCATTTAGTGAAAAATACGATAAATATGTTAAAGGAGTTAGCAGGGTGGCTAAGTTTACAATTTGTAGAGAATTTTTTAGAATTTAGGAGGATACTTGTAGGGTGTATAAACGGTTATAAACCCTTAAATTACCAATTATAATAGTCTTAAGCTAATTTGACGACTTAGACAATATTTAATACTGTCTCAAAATATTTACTGCAACAATATGTTTATTCATCTACTGGTTTGTCCGTTTGTAGAAAATAATAAATAATTTTATTGTTCAAGAGCTAAGTATATAGCGGACATAAAAGAATATATGACGAACGAGAAAATTAAAATAAAGAATTTAGCTTATTTAAAGTGAAAACCATTATGTAATTCCTAACACATTTATTGAAAACATAAAATATACAATAACATTTATACATTTTTGTATTATATGTATGTAAAATATCTATTTAATGAAAATTCCAAAATGCAAACAGATTTAGTATGATTGTTAATATGTCTTTAAGGATGCCATTAACTTTACAAATACCCTCATTTCTCTTGCCTTGTAGATATTGCCGCCGCCAAGGGTGATTTTCAAGTAACTCTAGAGAGATATATGAACACCTGTATTTCTAGTCTAATGCCACACGTACCATCTCTCCACCTGCCACTGCCTGCTTCTGTTCAGGGGTGCTAACCTACTGAAATTACAAGGGCTTACATAGTGTAGAAGATGCTCGCGGGATTCGTATATACTATATATATATAGGTAGATGGGGCGGGAAAACACTAAGATGCTTCTGCATAGTTATGTGATACTTAGAGATATCAGCTCGTGGAAAATATTTAATTAAGATTCAGTTAACGGTACGAAAATGAATGTTTGCTTTTAGAAAGAAACCTCCCGCCTAATTTACGTACCTACTAGACATCTATTAGTTTCTGCTGCTTATCAATGTTCCATTTCTAACATGAATGATATAATTTATATGCCACCTTATATTCTCTTACGAAAAGTTATAATTGGGCTCCGATTCTTTTTTTCATTTGCGCCACGAACAAGAAGAATTTCAATAAAATAATGAATCTTATCAAAATAATTATATATTTTTCTTTGAAAAGTAGTTAATTAAATTGAATGTCATTTTAAATTAATGGAACATAAGCGACAAATTTCCTCTTTGGAAAATATTTTATGATGGATCATTAATAATTGAAAGTATGTGGTTAAACCGTTAAAAATGTTAATGTGTTAAGGAAAAGCTTGTTCGTTTCAGGCTTTCACTTAATATCCTGAAACATTTTTCTGTGTTTCAACCGCATCCGCTAATGCATGAGAATATTTTTAAAATATGTATTTTAGAAACTTTGATTATGCAAAATTAATATTTGAATACAACTCGGTAACATATTAATGAAATTTTATACAATAAGCTTAAATCTATTTCGTAAGTAAACATAAGCTAATTTGTTTTCCGTCGCACCTGGTCGTACACTTTACTAGCAAATATAATTAGTTTCAAATGGATATCTAATTACCCAGACAAACATAGAATGGAACCCAAGGAAAACGTTCAACCGCATTAGAGAGTCGCACATTGGAGAGAAGAAAACGTGCTATTAGAGCGGGAAAACAAAAGTAATTAAAGTGTTAAACTCAAACACACGTACATATATTACCTGATAATTGTTTGTGAAAAACAACACACAGTTTTCGTTTTGTTGGATTAATAGATGCACATTCTGATATGCATCTTTTTTTTTCTATATATGTATAATATGAGCTCCTGTGTTTAAAATTTATTCACAAATCATCCGTTTGACGTTAAGAATGTAATATTGCCAGACTAAAATGGGGTGGCTATTATGTGTCCTATGTTCAATTCGTATCAAATTAAAATTTACTGCACTGATACATGTATGGTTTATATAAAGAAACTGAACGTTTATCATTTAATATGTGCACGTGCCCAAGATTCCATCTAAGAAAACTTTTCAACAACTTGAACATTTTCTCTCTATTTCTGTCTTTCTTTTAATATTTATGGTATAGGTAGGTGTAAGTGTTGTAGTTTAGTTTTTGCTAAAAGAAAAACTTTGTAGAAAACTTTTGCATATATCGTGCTATAAAAATAATAAGATAGCTGTGTTTGACTTGAACTATACCGATTACAGAGAATGTTTTGTACTTTCAATGAACCATTTTAGAAAAATTCATACATCGAAAGCAACAATTTTCATACATAAGTAATCTAGCCTTATGAACAACGGAATGGATGAAGTTCGGAAACAACAGTACCGACAGTACGTAACAGAAGTGTAATCTTATTTAATACTGAAATAAAATAGGAGTATTGCATAATTAATGTACTGAAAGTGGAATAGTGGGGTGGTGCTAATATTTGACTTTTGAATTTTACGTTAAGCAAAATATGTATCTATTTTATTTTATTTTTATTAAACAAATTTTAAAATACTTAAACACATCATAATAAGTATAAATTTTCACTTTTAATAGAAGTCACATTTACACAGCCTAAATAGTACTGTCATTTTTAGATTTCTAGAAATTCTTCTCAAAATTGTTAATTTGAGCTCTAAGACTCGTAATTTTGAGTTGACAGCTGATGTCAACTGTAATTTAACATTTTTGACATATTTTAGTTTTGTAATTGATTGATTGATTGATTGATTGATTTTAGTTGAAAACGGACTATAACATTAACTGTACATGGTATAGTTATTGTAAATAGCTTTGAGGCTATAATATATAGTTTTGCGTTAATTGAATCTCTTTATAATTATCAGAGCAGTTGAGATTTTGATATACCGAATACAAGAACTCTGTACCGGTCAGATAACACACAAAAGTGACAAAACCGCTTTACTGTGACATTATGATAGTGTGTGTTATTTGAAGATGTGACTCCTAAAAATTCTTTTACAACTTTAGAACACTCACATTCTTAACACCAACCTGAACCATATATACGGAAAAATATCAAAACATCCACAAGAAAGAAAATGAGAAATATAAAAGTCGGAGCTAGATAAATTATTAAGGTTGTATAAAAGTAGAAAAGCCTTTATATATTTCTTCATACATAATATATACTCGTACTTATATGTGTAATGTGTATTGTATGTGTATGTGCGCGTTGTAAATATTAAAAAATTCTCTTCCACATAACAAATTTCATCATTTTCCGTAAAATTTGCCATTGTAATGTGCGGCATTATTATTATTATTATCATCAGATGGCAAGTGAAACACTTTTTGGGCGTACTTTCGACCGTATTAAAAGGAACGATAACAAAAATTAAGAGCCGTTTACAAGTTCCCGTATATCATCAGCTTAAGCTTTTTCGGGGGCCCCATATCTTTTCACGTTGTATATGTGTGTATGTGTGTGTTGCCGGAAAATGTTCCTATGTTATACTTTTTCACTATATAGACGAGTGTTCCTTAAGAGATATCGCATTTTGCTCTCAGCGTATACTTCAGTTTAGCTCTTTTAAATTCTCAATTTTAATATAATACATATTTTTCTCTGAACAAGTTATATGTACGTGATGTAATTTTATATTCAAATGAAACTTCACAATTGCAAAATTTATTAGTGGACTAAGTAGATAGAAATGCTTTTTATTTCGAAAAACAGAAATAAAAATAGAATTTTATAAATTATAATAATAAAACAACTTGATATAAAGTCGTCGTAAATTTCTACAAATATTTTACTCTGTGGAAATTATTTTCATTTCCTTTCTAATAAAATGATACTTTGTAATTTTTATCGATTTTTAGATAAATGTAGGTATACAAATAATTCTACAATATTTTAAAATTTTGATTTATTTTGTCAGTACATACTGAATAAATTATAGTACCTAAGTTTTTACTTCACTGACCAGAAGTATAACAGTTTTGTTATTTTTAGTAAAATGAACTGTTTCAACGGCAATTGCAAATTTAAAACACATTAATAATTCATCTAGTCCACAGTTAACAAAAATCGCATTTACCCTTTGTTTTTAATTTTCTATATGTAATGAGCAAGCTTTTAAAATTTTGAATATACTACTCTATAATATATTAATCAAGTGCTATGAATGCAAAAACCAATTTATTTTCATTTATAACAGCAAATAGCTGCAAATATAAATATAGTGAAATCGATGGAAAATATACAAAGATAGATTATCGACGTTGCAAAATAAATTTTCATCTTTAATGATTTTCGGTGATATGATATGTTTTGGTTGTTTTTATGTGTACAGTTAATTATGTTTTATTATTCCACAAAATGTTCAACAATATACGTATCTACATTCTAACGTATATTATAATTTACACCATAATCTAGTTAAATTCAAACAGTAAAATGGCAAATTGTAATTTTCTGTGTTGAATATTTGAATGTAAAGAATGTCTTATTCATTATGGGAAAAATCCTTTAGGTAACAAGATGGCTCAATTCAATGAAGTGAACTTAAACTGTATACGGTGGTGAACGTCTTAGTTGAGTGTATAGCTCGACAATTCTGTATTCATTCGTTTAATTTCATTTCATTAGAAACTTAACCAACCCTACATAACTTGAATTAAGAACAATATAAAATTTTTATAAAACCAACCTGGTGCAGTGAACTAATTTTATTTTATATGTACACATAAGTTGATATTAAATTCTGTAAAAATTTTATTTTGTCTCATTTTCGTCAAATATTATTATGCTTGCATTAAAATAAACCAGATTTGGAAGACTACATTTAAGAATTTATTCGTTGAAATGCTATTAAAAAAAATTAATGAAAACGAACAGAAAAGAAATGAAAGAAGACCAACAAGAAGCATTTTCTGTGGACTAATTAAAAGGGTTTTTCATTAAAAATTTACACATTTTTTACTATTTCACTTTTCGTTATGTTAAGAATTCTTAAGAAAAGTCTTTTGAGCTTTGAAAACTTGTACAGAAAATATGGTTATTCAACAATAAGGTTTTACGAAATACAAAAAAAATCCGCCAAAAAATAAATATATTTTCCGCATGAAAAGAAAATATAAGTAGACAAACAAACGTATATGTATAAACGGTGGATGGTGGTGGTAGTAATAATAATAGTATAATAGGGGACTTGAAATTATCCTTTTGCATTTTAAGGGTAAATGCACACATTAAATTCTGGTCACGACTTTTCACACGACAACCAAATAGGGGGCTTCTTTCCGCCTCCCTCTTTCAGTTTTTAGTTTTCCTCCTCCATCGTTATTAGAGTTTTCGTATCTTCTCTTTTCTCTTATATATATGCACCCTTGTTTGTCTCATTACACCACTAAAGATTCAATTACATTTAAATTTCATATAGAAATAATTTCCACTTTTTGATTAAATTAAAACTTTATATCGGAAATGGAAGTATTGGAAGATAGGTGCAATACATCGTCACACCAACATTTGAAAAACTTTTACCAAACTTAAATAAAACACCTGATTTCCTTACACAAAAATATTGTTAAGTATAGTCGTCCCAAAGATAAAATAAAATTATGGCCTTTGCTGATAGTTAACTCCAATAATCCTAATAATATAACAATAGACCATTTATTGAGGTACCCGTACTGCTGTCCCTTACTTATGTACCTGGACCCATAGTTGCCCAGGCCCGTATTTAGAATAATAA
>SSSI01003684.1:0-11309 GCA_004796505.1 Oryzaephilus surinamensis | reverse complement strand
CAACGGGCAATGGTACACCAGACCATCAATCTACAGGTTCGTCTTAAATTCATGATTAAATGGACCGCTTTTTTGTATTTAAAAGCGGTTGAACGAGTTTTTTCCACTCTGATTCTGTTTTAATTGAAGATAATTTTCTTGATTATAGATTTAGAGTACGAATCGCAATTCGTCTTCCCGAACGCGTTTGTCGACCAAAATGGAATTTATTATGTTAACAGTGAGTATCATGGAAAATACTTAATAATGGGGTAGTTGCATGAGCGAGGGATTTGAGATTTGACTTCAAAAATCGATAGACCGTGTTAAAAAAACCGTTAAAATATTTTTTTCAGATTTTTATCTTTTTTCCTTAATTTGTTATTAAAAGTTAAAAAACCATATTCATTTCAAACGTACCGCCATCACATCGACTACAACAGCCAATCAGTGATAATCGCGCGAAATACTAGAAAATGACACCGATGTCAAGATCTTACTGACTGACGTAAACATATGCAGTGAAACAAGATTTTCTTAGAATTTTTTCAAATGAAACGACAATTTGTTGTTATAAAATGGAACCTAACATCGTTTTATCACTATTTTTGTAGGTAATAGTTTAAATAAAAACCTATTTTTTAAATCTATCAAAGTTGAAAACTACAATTGAGGTTATGTTATAAACAAAAACTGTCATTTCCGGTTCGCCGGAAGTTTCTTACTTACTGACGTCACAACGTAATGAGAGAAAAATTGAAATGTGAAAATTGCGTTTTTACATTTTTTTTAAAAAAAAACTATTGCACGTTGAAAAAAAGTAAGTACATTTTCTGAATCATGAACACGTTTTACATTAAAAGAATAAATAAATGTGCAACTAGCCCATTTAACAAACAGTAGCATGGCCCTAATTGTAATGGATTTTTTTGATATTAAAACGACTAAAATCCAACTACCTAACATATATTCATACATTTTGTACGGGATATGTTTTATATATGAAGCAGCGACATTTGTAATAATAAGAAATTGAAAAATTATTACAAAATTTTGTTTACATTTTATATGTTTACTAACAAAAATGACAATGATGTACTGTTTAATTTTGTTCGAATAAATAAATGAATTAGAAACAAGTGTTTTAATTTGAATCATTTTTAAATTTCGCCTGAAGCCTTCTTTGCACCCATTCAGTTGCCACGGCAACGAAGGCTGCGTCGCGTCGCCGGCGTCGATTTCATATTTACATCCTACAACTGCCACCACCACTACAACGACCATAATAACTACATTCATTCGTTCTGTATGCTAGAGGGGTTGGAAACCCAAATCAATATAATAATTCGTCCTGAATTCAGCTTGGCGGCCGATTTTCCTCTTGCATTATCCTGTGGTACGTGAGGGAACATTGTGTTACAAACGCATGCGTTTTTATCGTTTGTAATCGCCGAAAATACAATGAATTTCACATGCATTTCCGTATATGTTCCTCACTGAGGGGGTGAAAAATAGCCTTTGTTGGCAAATTAAATATCTTGTGCGTTTTTAAACGAAATACTAATTTATGAAGTCAATGGTGAAGATGTAATGTTGCGTTTTGTCTCTTCATACAGAGAAAAACAAAGCGGGTAAGTTCATTATTTATACAGTTATAATTAATAATAAATCAAGTTGTGCTTGGGCAGTATTTAAATTGTGTTGAAAAATGTGCTTTTTAATGTATAAAGATTTAAAGATATAAAAAAGATTACGAAAAGTGTCCAATATTTATAGATAAAAAGAGCGCTTTATATGGAAAAGCACGTTTCCGCTATAAACGCAAAAAATTTGCATAAAAGATATAAATTGTATGTATTACTGCAGTTATAACTGGAGCTTTTTTAAACGGACGCATTTTTCTGAAATATAGAGCACGAAAGGAAGGTAGAGGAAGTTTGTTTTGTTTTCAAACTACATATATCTATATGTTAGCTTTAAAAAAATAGCGTTCCGCACGAAAATTGTCTTACACCTTCCTGTGTGCTATAAATGTATATTTTATTCAAATCAGTACAACTTATGCATTATTCAGAGCTGTTCCTACAGAAATCAAAAATCTACGATATATTATACGCTATTATTACGTTCGAGAAACTGGCTACGGCCGAATTTCGAAAAAGGGCATCTTAAGTTATTTACTTTGCCACCTCATAAAAGTTATACTTTTACACAGGAGGAAAAATGTTAGAAATGTGGAAACGGAATCGTTATCTAATCTCCCTCGGGATAACTTCCACTCGTTTTTTGCTCCCTGCTAGGGGAAATCTCTTAAAGTAACAAGTGTAGCTCTGAGCTGTACGTGAAATTTATTACATATTAAATGTAACATATGATTCTTGTTTATTTACAGAAAATTTGATTCTTGGTGCAACATTTATGAGTTGAAATGTGGAGCAGCGTTGCACCCGATGATATTAAAAGTGCAGCTCCATCGGCTCGATCCAAACATAGTGCCACAGTTGTAGGAGATCATGTTTACCTGTTAGGTGGCCGAAATGGGAATTTACCAACGAGAGACTTTTGGAAATATAATTTGGGTAAATTTGCACAACAGAAATTTATTACACTAAATTTGAAATTGGATCATTACAAATTTAGAACATGCTGGATACTGGATGATCCAAAACTTGTTAATTATTAAATGAATCTTGAGAGCAGGGTCAAATCAAATGTTCAAATATTAACTTTGGAAACTTTGGCTTTCACGTATAATACAAGAATTGAATTATTATTAATTAATTCTTAATTGACAGCTCTTTTATTACGTAAAAGCAATTATAAATAAATGCGAAACGACCTAATAACATATAAACAGGATGTAGTAGTTTTTACCTGTTTTATTGATTTCCCTCTTCTGATAGATTGCTGTTTAAATTGAACCTTTATAAATACAAAAAATATAACACAATTCCCTGCCGGCTCATATTTTACCTACTCGTATATTAAATATTTCCTGTGCCCAGACACCCCGACAGTTCCATTTCATTCCATTTCAATTATTAATATTAGATTTCGAGAATAGGCTGTCTCTCTTTTCACCCCAAAAACAATTCCCAGTTGTCCAATACCATGCATCATTTAACAACAATACATATGTTTACCATCAACATACATTTTTAGTGCCTTATAACACATTAACACACTTGTTTCTTAACATTAAGAGTAAGTAGAAATCATGAGAGCACCCTCGAAACACGCCAACATTGTTGCCGATAATTTATCGCCTTTCTGTTTGGGGTTGCGTTGGATGAAAGGAAAAAAATTAATAGTTTTATTGTTGGCCGAATGGGAATCCGAATTTCAGCTATCAATTTGTTAACAGTTTCCGGAAAATGGCAACAACTGACACCATCCGGAGAAAAATTACCCTGTCTTCAAGAGCATACCGCTGTCGCGTACAAGGATTGCCTTTACGTGTTTGGCGGTGAAGTGGGTTTTTCCGCAGGCACAGAAACTCCCTTGTGGATTTACGACATACAAAATAACACTTGGAGAAAAATTCGTTCGAAAAAAGGTAAGATACGAGATTTGGCGGGAGATGTGCTAGAAACATTGCACGTACACACATTTGTTATTTATAAAGGCACATCGACGCCGAAAGGTCGGCGAGGTCACACGGCTTTGATACATCGAGGCACTATGCTAATATATGGAGGATATCAGGATTTGCGTGGATCTTGCAGCGAATTGTGGGCCTATCATTTTGGTATAAATGCATTTATTGTACGTAAACAGTTTGAAATTAACTGGTTGATTTTTTAGAGACAGAATCGTGGCATTTAGTGTCTTCAGCAACTGGAAAAAACAACGACCAAACACCGCCGCCAAGACATAAACATTCCGCTGTGTTACATGGAGACGAAATGTGGATCTATGGAGGAATGACCGATTTACAAGAACGCTCCGATTTGTGGAAATGGGACACGCATTCTAGGAAATGGTGTTGCATTAAAACGAAAATAAATCCCGGCCCTTTGCACAGTCACGCTGCTTGCAAAATGCCATCATCAATGCTGATTTTTGGCGGCGAACGCAGCGGTCAAACAAGTAACGATCTGTGGAAATTCAATTTTGGTACGGAATCCTGGGAGAAGATTACTATATCGGGTTTAAAACCACAACCACGCGCCGAAAGTATAGCTTTTACCGTATCAGAGTTGCTGTTAAATCAATCATCTACGTCTTTGGAGTCGAAAGCTGTACGAATTCGTCGTAATTGCAGTTCAGCTGAACGAGGAAATCGCCATTCTTCCTACCTTCCAAATAATCGGGTGGCCCCGGTTGAAAAAACGTACGTTTTTCAAGCTTCCCAGAACAATTATATAGATGGTAGTGATTTAGCGCAACAGTATTCTGAAAATCGGTCTTCCAGAAGCTTTCTGCAAGAGATTAGCAAAATTTCCCAGATAAATATGTCCCGAATCGGCGCAAAATGCAGTTACACTGTGCTAAGTGGTGGTGCCACCACAGATAGCACTGAAAGTCTGTTGCGCCAACATTCTAGTCCGCAAACACAAGAACTCGATTTGGCTGAAATCGAAACAGCAACGCCTACAAGAGGCACTATGGTGAAATCAAAATCCGCGTACGTGATTAAAAAGAAATACCAAATCGATTCAACTCCATCTCCTGATGAAAATAAAGAGCCAATTGTAAAGAAACGAGTGGAATTCGATAGTACAGTTAAGAAAATAACTCGTGAACCTATTTCAGTGCCAAATTTCAGCACTTTAACATTACCAACGCCAGTTTTGACACCAGTAGAGGCTGCAAAGCTGGTTTATTTAACTGATGAAGAAACTGACTTAGAAAATGATCCACTGCCACCGACAATTGAAGAGAATATTACGCAAGTTAAATCGAATAATGAAAATGACGAATTAAATGTGTATGAAAATTTTAAACCTGTCAAAAGAGGCGAAAGCTACAGTTCGCATCTTGCTTATGCCGATAATCCACTTTATCAGCATATGATTAATTCGTTGGAGGAACATTCCGAAGGTAATGTTTCGTCTACTTCTGATTATGCCAGTATTGAAACTGTTAATCGGTTGTCATCAGCCAGCAACTACAGCGTTAAAATGAACACACCGCAAGAAGAGAATCTGAGGAATCGTGAAAAGGATAAAGATGGACCGTTTGGATTTTGTAATCCAAATTATATGGGACCCGATATTAAATCTATACTGACTAATGATGACAAAGAGAAAAAAGCGGCTGTTAAAATGTTTGCTGTACAAGAGAAAATCACCACTGAACGAGGCATATGCGGTGACAGTAATTTTAAAGCGTCGGATGAAGACATTCTGGAGTTACAGAATTATAATGGCGTTATAGATATAAATACAAAAGTCTTGTATCGGCATTCTTGTCGCTCCAACCGCCCTCCAAAGTCCTTGGCACTGCAAGAGACCATTAATAATCACAAAGCAGACAAGTATCGCGCTTTGAGTGCGAGTCGAGTAGAAAGAAATCGGACGGAAAAAAATCCAAATGGGAAAATTCAAACGAATGTTGATCCCTATGTGCCACTGTATGTTTACGTGATGGGTGGCAAAGAACAAGGTCAAGTTACGGTTTTTCAGCGTCCAATTTCCATATGGAAATTGAAGCTGTTTTAAAGTTAACAAAAAAATTAAACCGTAGATTGAATAGCTACTAGACATTAAAAAATAAATTAGATCTTAGAAAAGGTGCCAATTTTTTAACGCAGTTTTTTAGTAGCAATAAATTACCTCGTTCTATGATAATATAAAAGGCAGTGAAGACAAATTTTTATTAAAACATTGTTATAATAGATTTTACTCACAAGATGTAGATTATATTCTTGTTATTGTATGGACCAATTAATGAATTAATTAGTCCTTCTTCGAAACGGCACCAAGTTTTAACTATTAAAACAGCGGATAAAATCAAATTAATTGGACAAGTGAAACCAATGGTTTTTAAAATTATTATCATTTTCGTTTCAATTTAATTCCAAATATTTGAACTGCAAAATTATTTTTAATTGAGTAATTCAATACTTCGTTATGTAGCAATTATTTGTTGATGTTTTGAGCAAATTTAAAACAAACGGTAACAACAAAATAATAGGTAAATAATATATTTAAAAGGGACCATATAATTTTTTTGTATAATTATAGAATCCTTTGTTTTTCCATAAAATCAATCACCATACAAGCTCTTTGTTTTATACACGTAATGTTACACTTTTTCAAGTTTATAAAAAATTTACGTCCACCGATGCATTCTAATTACTAATTAGTTTAATAATAAATCAATGATTTTTTAAAATAATTTCTATATTTTATGCTCAGACATTAATAAATACGCTTTAGGATTTATAAATAGATGGAAATTATATTTTTTTTACCATATAAATTTTCAAAGGTTAGTGATGAAACCGATTTTCATTTCATACCAATAACCAAATAGACTTTAGAAACGTTATGGATAATAGATTAGAGTTAGTTTAAATAATAAATTTTGTACTTTTTTTAATTAGGATATGAAACTAGAGATTATGAGATTAGTGACAAAAAATTCGTCCATAAAAGTCCATTTAAATTTTAATGCCATTAAATGTTTTGATAATATAAATACATTAAACCAAAATCTGATTGATTTATAAACTTTTTTGTGCAATATTGTTATCTACCATACTTTGAGTTTGTTATCAAATACATTTAATTTGACTTTATTTAGTTTGTTTTGATTTTGAATTAAGTGATAATAATAATTCCTGGGAAATGGGAATTATATTATTATATGTATTATTGTATAGATTGTATAAAATGAAAAAATTTAATGTTTCATTAAAAATCGATGTTAAATTGTCATAAATTAGAAATCGAAAAATGTTATGTCATGATTAAATAACATAGTTTATTTTAGATAGAAAAAAATAATAAATAAAAAACAAACATAAAATACAATCTATCGTTCTGTTGATATTTTTATAATAAAATAAATTAAATTTCTTTTGGTGCATTTTATATATTGTGCATATCTTTTTTATTATATCAGCATGTACCTACACTGTAAATTCATTTATTACATCCAATATTCATAATTATATTATACTTTTGGGCAAAAGCGTATACTATTTAAAATGATGATGGATTATTGTAAGCGGAAAAACTTGGATGCGCTCTTAACATTATGAAAGTGACAAATAAGCTGAAATAATCGTCTTTTACGCTACTAGCTCGTAGAAAGTATTTTAAATAGAAAATGTTTTTGTTCTGTTACAATGGTTAAATAAATGTGTTTGTATATTTCATTAGACTTTTTAATAAACCACCTCTAACTCCTCTTATTTCTTAATCAAGACATTACAAACATTCTACAATTTTATACAGTCAGAAAAAAATAAATTTTGTAGACAAATTACAACAATATCAATTTACAAAATGGGTATATGATGTTGTCTATTTCCATTATATGTATAAATGATTTTGTTATTCTATGAAATCAAGTAAAGTTTGTATGTAACCCGAAACAAACCAAATTTTGCACGTTTATTCCCCTTTTATGGGCAATTTTCGGGTTTAGTGCCTAGATTTTAGAACAAAACTTTAACTATCAAATTACATTCAACAATGGAGCATTATTTAATGAAGTTGTCCAACTACAGAAATTCAAATTATATTATTTATATTGCTTTGTATTTTGACATGAATTTTTTAATAAAGACCAAATATTACTCATTCTTCTCTCATACGTTCATTAGCTTTTTTATGAGAACGTGTTTTTAACACGCGTTGTGCATGTATATAAGTTTAATTACACGCTCCAAATACGAAACACTTAAATTGAAACTGTTTTAGAAATATATATCAATTCCATGTGAATAAAAAAATTTCTTCATCACATTCAAAGGCATTTACTTTTACATTTCGCATAATGGAAATCTTTTTTATAACATTGGTTCAATATAATACCTCAGGCTTTTTTAAGGAAATGGAAAGAAATAAAAAGAAAAATTGAAAACAACATGAGTTTTATTCACAATATAGATACGTCTATTTATAATACTATTACAAACTTACACTTATGTATAAAAAAATTGAAAGCAACACCGTTTTCAGTGTAAACCTTTCAGTTGAGAAATATATGTAATTAAAATTTAAAAATACAAATAGACTTTTTTAGTGGTAAATTCTGTACATATAATGTTTATAAAATTCAATAATGGGGCTCTCTATTATTGCAATTTTATAAAACCATATTATAAGTAAATTGTTTAATTAGCAAAATATATCAATAATATAACATGCATGCATAATTGTTAAATGTTATGTAATGCACATGGTCAATTTACATTTACATTTATTTACACAGATAATTTTATATTATATGAAAATGAATGGATTATTGTAATTACGTGACATTATTTTAAAAAACAAAAAAATTTCTATTTGTCAAAATAATTTGTACCTATTGTTGATTAATGTGCATATTTTACAAGAACAGCAAATAGGTGTGGTTGTGTTAAATAGAGGGTGAATTTCGCCTGAAACTCCTTTAAATTATTCCGTTAGAAGAAATTCAAATTATAGGATCATGATTAAACTATTTCCGAAATAAAAAATCATTTCGCTTCAGGTTTTCATATTAAGATGTTTCATAATTAATTACTATGTAATTAACATTAACATGAGCTTGTCCTTTAAAAACATATTTTTCACCAAACAAAAAAAACGTAGGGTTCTAAATAACAAATTCCCATTAAAGTTTGGGTAAAAAAACCTTTCACATAATTAAAATAAATAGACCGGTTAATCTTGTTTGTAACGATTTTTTCCAAGTGAAATTGAGATGTGTAAATTATTTGATAGTTAAAAAAAACCCTTCGATTTGTTTGAAAATACGACATTTCAATTGAAATCAAAATGAGTTTGTTTAATATGTACATACGCAGTATATGATTAATTAACATTAATTAATATATAACAATACGGCATTGGAAAACGTGCCGTTTAATTCCATCCGGCAATTTTCTGAAAACAATTACATAAATATGTAAAAATTACTTGTATACCTACCGCCCTTTGACATTCATTTACTCATTTCATCCTTTAACATAACAATTAAAAAATGAGTCACACCAAGTGTAAATTTTATAATTTTAATTTTTTACAATAAACTAATTTACACAAGAGTTTCTT
Organism: Oryzaephilus surinamensis; assembly: GCA_004796505.1. Lineage (NCBI taxonomy): Eukaryota > Metazoa > Arthropoda > Insecta > Coleoptera > Silvanidae > Oryzaephilus > Oryzaephilus surinamensis. The sequence goes on along the minus strand of SSSI01003684.1, from coordinate 2,115 downwards.
CCGCTTCTAAATCGAATCTTTGATGCTATACTTGCGATAATTGTGTTTTTTCAACCATACTTTTTTCCACGTTCGCGTACTGTAAATTCGTTGTCTTGAACTGATAAAACAAACGTAAATTAAAAACTTCCCGGAATGTTTTTCGAAATTGTCTTGACATTGTGCAATACAAGATGAAGTTGATGGCTGAATTTGTTAGTGCCAAAATGTCCATCAAATCACCTGCAAAAAAAATACAGACGGTGTTGAAATTGGAAAATTTTCAATTGATTTCAATTGTGTATTTAGGGCACAAAAGGTATAGAATTTGGTGCAAAAAATGGTTTTCCTTCGATGTTTGTTTTATGGTCATATTAAAGCTCATTTTATGTCATAAATTTTATGTCCCTTTCGTATCTTGTTGGTGAGATTTTTCATAAAGGACATTATTTACTAACCATCCTCCCCAGTTTTTACTTCTAATATATTTTTTTTATTTCTCTAGTTATTATAAGAGAATATGATATAATATATACGTATTTCTGTAAAGAGTGGATTATAGACATAATCAATCATTTTTTGGAATAACTGATAAATTAACTTCACAGCTCATGTTAAATACTTCTTGATTTCTATATAAAATTTTTTTGTTCACTTTACAAAACATTTCGTCGTCTTTGTTATCAATGCATGTCATTGTCAGGAGATAAATTTTTCATTCGATGATACATCAATTTATCAATACAGAAACACATTACTAACCAAATGGTAAACCATGTAGATGTTATGTGGAAAAAATAAAAGGGATAATTTTTCACAAAACATGGTAAATTTAGCATAAACATTTATGTAAATAACCAACAGACAAACGTATATTTGCAATATTTTTGCTTTGATCAGATATAATGTCTCTGATGTATCATTTATATGAGGAAAAATAAACATTTACTTCTACAGTCCTATAAAAAATGTAGGCAGTTAGTATGTTCCTTCTTCAAAAAATTTTTAATTTTTTATTAAATTATATAATTGTTTTTTATTAAGTACATCCTAATATAGTCAAATCTTAATGAATCTTCACCAGTACATATTCCTAACATTCCTCTATAAACCACTTTTGATTAGAACTTTTTATATTTGTACCTTAGTAGTGTCACTACAGCGCATGATTACGTTCAAGTGATATGATGTCGTTCGACGCTACCTTTTATATAACGTATTATAGGATTCTGGAAAAACTACTAGTCCAAATTTAATTTTGTAAACGGATTTATATTTATTGGGCCTTATTTCATTAAAAGACATGATTCATTTTACAAAATGTTTAAAATAAATTTTTTTATTAAGCTTTTTTAAAACAATTTATACGCAAATTTTTAAACAGCCGCCATTTTGTTTCTAGTAAAGCTAGAAACTTCTAATAAAAAGAAGTTTATAGAGGAATGTAAGGAAAATGTACTGGTGAAAATTCATTAAGATTTGTTCATTAGTTTCAGAGATAAAGCCATTTAAAGTTTTTCAATTTGAAAAATTTTTTTGGTTTAACTTTAATTGCAAATTGTGGCCAAACTACAAGTACTAGTGAACAACTGACATCATGGTTGAATTTATTTGATCCATTTCCATTAAAGAGAAAAGCTATTTTGTGGAAATTCGCAAAAAAATTTTTTTCAAAAAAAAAATACCCGACTGAATCGATAAAAATTTTGCAATTTTCGTTTTTCCGTTATATTTTCCACAATTTTCAAAAATTTTCCACGGAAATTACTCATTTTCATAGATATTGGATAGGCGCATCTAATGAAACTATTAGTTTTGCTCTACGATTAATATTTTTCATTTCGTGGGTACTTTTATAAAAACATACTTTTGTGCTATTGGTTAGTCGGAAAATGCGCTATAATTTTTCTCCTGTAATAGATATTTTAAATTTAATAAATGTATTATAAAGTCTATGAATGTATTAATAATCGTGTATAGTTTTAACAAAAAACTGCCACTAGAAAATTTTTTATGAGAGTTTAAAAATTTTTTACCAAAAATTTACAAAATTTTCAAATGCAATTTTCTCAAAAACTACAACTCCAAATGGAAATCTGTTAACAGATTTGACATACTAATGCCCAAGTTAATACG
>SSSI01003683.1:2014-40660 GCA_004796505.1 Oryzaephilus surinamensis | reverse complement strand
TATTTTGAAAGACGAGGCGAAGCTGAGTAATAACCAGTAATAACCCCTATTACTGTAAGATTTTTGAGTAAAAATTACTAAAAATCGTTTGGTAATAAGACCAAATTAGAACGGCGTTACAAAATAGTTATAATTGTTATACAAGTGCGGAAAAAAAGTATTTGCAAAATTGAGAATATTTTGAAAGACTCGGCTTCGACTCGTCTTTCAAAGGCGACATTTTGCAAATAACTTTTCGCCCGAGTAGAACACAAGATTTTTTTGTAACAAACATTCGAATTTATTTAATTTTTTTCTCGATTTTTTTAATTAAAAAATTAATGGTTCGAATTTAGGGATATTATTTTGGTTGGTAATGAGTAATTAAACAAATTCACCAACTGTCAATGTCAATAATTGCCACAATTACACCATAAACTTTAATTTTAAATAATTGAATACATATTTCTTTGTTTATTTATTTAGTGTATCGTGTATAATATTATAAAATAAGTTGAATTAAAATATTGTTTATGCTATTAATAAGATGGACGCCACAACAAAATTGACACACTATAGAATTAGCCTGAATTCCAGCAACCAGCAATTTGTTTAACAAGTACCAACATTGTTTTTTCTTATAACTGCGATCGTACAGTAATAACCCCCATTACTGTACGATTTTTGAGTAAAAATTACTAAAAATCGTTTGGAAATGAGACCAAATTAGAACGACGTTACAAAAAAAAAAACATTTTATCATAAAGAAACAAAAATTTCGTAATTAATTCGATAAAAGGATTCTAACAGCTTAACAATATTGCTTCAATTATTTGAACTCCCACATCAACATTATTTACATTCCACCCACAATTTATTTATTTACTGACTAATTTGTTTAAAAATAAAGAAACAGTTCATTCAAGGTTTCACTTACCCTTGCATCACGCCGATCATGTCCAGCACATTGTCCAGATGCGATTAGCATTTTATTTGGATGTATTGCAAGACTTTTAACATCATCTGTATGGCCTAAATAATGTCGTTGATTTTGTTCTTCAACATTATATAATACAACAACGGATGCAACGAAATATATCATTTCACCAGTTGGTAGAAAATACAAATTTGAACGACAATCACGTCCACGATAACCATATACCCAATCTAATTTCAATTTTTGACTTGGTGCCACTTGTACTTTTGTTATATTATAATTGTCGGCCAAATCTATTGGAGCATGTAAAATTATTGGACGGCCACGTAGGAACATTTTTACAGTTTTATCATCTTCGTTATATGTTGCGTCCTTGGTCCTAAATTATTAACAATAAAAATAATAATTATATACTTACAAATTCATAAATATATGAGAAATAAATTAAATTATATTATTACATTGTGAGAGTTTCAGTTTTGACAACAAACACAATTCAAGTGCGAATCACAACTGAGTGTTGTTTCGTAGAAATAAATCTGCGTTACGTTTTTTTTTATATTTTTTGTTTAGCAATAATATTCTAGTTTTGATACAAATGGTTGATCATGTATTAAAGATGCACCGTTTTTTTTTTATTTTTAATTTTTCCTTTTATAACATTATAAAATCATGACACAATTCTTTATTAGATGCTAATAAAATTCTTATCAGTGATAAAGCTACTGTACAATTCGATGCACTGCAGTTATATTTAACGTAATTATGGGAAAAAAACGTATTACGTAATAATGGCTCGAACAAATCAATACTAATTTAATAATTTAAACGATTTAACGATAAAAACAAAAAGAAAACGTACCCATGTTTAAAATTAGGAACAGGAAAACTATTTAATTTGTTGCTATATAAATTCATGACAGATTTTGTGGAAAACCTAAAATGAAGATGGAAAAAAACAAAAACAAAAATAAAGTAAAAATTAAAAAAAAAATCGAAGAATCACTAACTTAGAATGCATTCCATTTTGGACTTGATTAAAATCGCCTGTTGAACTCCATCTTTTGTGCAATGTGGTACTACTAGCCATGGAACTGGTACTATGATTTGATGGTGTTTTGCGTCCATTCAATGGCAATGGTGTCGCCCTTGGTGACGGTGATGGAATCGGACTGGCACTGCTGGAACTCTGACTGTCACTGTGCAAACTGCCAGTGGACTGATAATGGACGGCCTTCCTTTGTGGCAACGAAGAATTATAAATGCGTCTTTGTTCCGTTTTGGATGCTGAAAAACTTAGCGGACGCGTACGATTATTGTTGTTGTTTTCTTTAATTGTGGATCCATTGAAACGGATTTGGGCTGTGGGCGTTGTTGGTGATTGACTGTTTCGTAAACCCTCCAAAATGCTTAAACGGCGTAATGCCTCCGCCAGTGTGGCTTTTAAACAAACTAATTCATCGCCCTGTTCCAACACTTTTCGTTCCAAATCAGCTACACGGCCAGCAACACCCCGACTTTCCGTCTCCAGCATTTCATCTAAAAGGAAATTTACGAGAACAATTTTATATACATCGTAAAATACATTAATTAATCTATTATTTTTACGATTTTTTGGTATTAGTCTCATGGAATTTACTTATTGTGAACATTTTGTATGTTTAAACGGAAATTTTGACATGATTTTGAAGTGGAAAAATTGATAACGTGATTAATAATTAAAGTTTTCTGAAAACTTCCTACAGAATTCAATTTTTAAACAATTATTCCATATTTGGAATTAAAATTGTTAAAAAACAATTCAGTTCACATCCTTTTTAAAAATAAATAAAAAACTAATCGAATACAGCGATAAAACAATTAGGATCCATAAAATTTACAACATTAACTACTTTAAAAAGTTATAAAATTGTTGTTGACTCACTATAAACGTTCATAAAATGCATATTTTGTATTGCAGTTTTGTACAAACTCATTATTTTCGTTTGTTTTTCATTTATATGCGCAAAAATATTCGCACAATAGTGCCTAAATAAAAATGTATTAAAAAATTGTTTAATTCACTAAAAATAACCTATATATAACTATATTTTCTGAATTAAAATCATTCGATATGGACTTAAAAAGGTCATGAACTGGAAAAAAATCGGATTGAAAAATTTGTAAATAATTTCAAACGTTATCAAATGTTTTTACGTGTTGTTTGGGTCACATAATTCAATTTAAATTCAAATTATATAAAAAATGGGACTAATAACAACAATAACAAAAATAGACTTTTATTGGGGCAATAAAATTATTAAACTAATATACAAGATAAAAATAGTATCTATTGTTATTCACCAATTATTATATAACAAAAAATCCACCTAAAAACAAGCACTTTCCTTGTTTCTAAAGGCTGAACAGTTTAATTTTGTTATAAAATACGAAAATCGAATAATATGGGCGAATACCGGAAAGAAGCGCTATACAAAATTACCTAATTTATGACCATGATTTTATAAAACGCAATTTTAACACCGACATTTATAATCATTATTCAAATTAAGGAAGATTTTTACAAAAACTTACTCCAAGCTTCATAAACAAAATCATTCTTATTATTATTGTTTAAAACAGTTTCTTCCATAGTTAACAAAACGACTTTTGTGTTCTTATCAACACTTTTCACTTAAAACACATTTCTAATAACATTCATTTTATTATCACTTTCTTTAATTGCTATTTAAATGACAATTTTACTAAGAAAGTTACTTTATAATTACTTTTAAAACAAGTTTACAATGAAAATTAAAAAGTTGATGGCACTAAAATGTTTAAGGATGGTAAATATTTTACTAAAATGTTTTAAATCATAATATAAGCTTGATAACAACATAAAACAATTAAATATATTTGTGACCTCGCAACAAACATCTGTTAATTAATTTATTTATGCATAATTTTTTATTAACAATATTTAAAATATTTGTTTAAAACTTTAACCGACATCAAAAATAACTTTTTATCGACACTGTTATAACAATTTCAATAAAAATTCATTTTAATTAAAAATACATTTATTTAAACAATAACTGTTGTACAAACAAGCACATGTACTAAAATTGTGGGTGAAAAATAATAAAATTGTATTTCGTATTAGTTAACATTCTAGCCGTTATAGTGCGCTGACTTTCTATTTGTATTGTAATGGGAAAAATGAGATAAAAATCAATATAGAAAGGGAGAAATTGTATAGAAAAAATCGTTAAATGCAATTAAATTATACATGATACGATGTTAAATGCATCAATCAATAGATGAAGGCTTGGCAACTTGGTTCTACGTATTTAAATAAAAACAGATTTCGATAAAAAGAAAATTTAAAAATATGGCGAATGCGCCAACATATTAATTTCAAAAAAAAAACAACTGTAATAACATTTCCTCTGTTATCCATTACATGTTATTTCAAAAGGTTGTAATTTTATATAGCCGACACATACGTACAGCTGCAATATAATTGCACGAGAGCAAAAAAAACGTATAATATAAAAATATAAGAAGAAGAAAAGTGTAGGTCATGGCTCGTTGAATGAAAACATTATGAAACAATATATAAGTCATCCACTTTCCATTGTACACTTCAAGTGTAACAACAAGTGCATTTTGTATACACAGACACAAAATTTCATACCAATTGAAATAAATTTTTATAATAACGTTCAAACGTTTTGTCTGCGGAAGGTAATCGTTATCCAACCATAAATCCTGTCTATTTCAATACAGAAAATAGAAATAATAAATAAAAACGTGAAAACAAACAGATTTATTGGTCAGTAAACTTAATACACCCACGAAAATTGTATATTGAATTAAAAATATAATGAAACAAGGTCAATGTCGATGGAAATAATAAAAAAATCGATCCAAAATGGAAATTTGAAATTCGTCTATTTATGGAAAAAAGAAAACTGTAATTTAATATTTAATAAACTAGTTCATGAAGCAAATTAACAAAATTACAACATCAATCACGTTAAAGTCTTGTTAAATTTTCTGCTTACTTAGACATGACGTTTTTTTTTTGTTGTATTTTCTATAACTATTACATAAGTGTTTACTAATTCATTTAAATTGTATGCACAAACAAGAAAAATGTTATAATCATCGCTAAAAATAAATATTATTACTTTTGTTGGTAATATTTTTACATATAAAATGTATGTATAGGCTTTAGTTTGTTCTATTTTGTAAAACGAACAAGTTTTTGGCGTTAAATTTCGTTAAACAACTTTTACCTAATAAATAATTCATCTAAATATAAATTATATAATACAGTTGGAACAAATTGATAATTTTACGCACTTTTGTCATCAATTTACCTTCAAAAAAATAAAAAAAATTAAATAATACGTGTTAACCTTGTTGGAAAAACTTCATAATATTGATTGTTTGACTATTTATTGATTAATTTACTTGGTGTATTGCATTTAAGGTATTTCGCATTTATTTGCATATTATTTAGCGTGTATTAAACTATTGTTTTCATTATGCAACAATAATAAACCTACGTAAATTGTTCTTGTACGGAAATTGTGCATAAACGCCATCATATTCATACTAAAATACAAATATTTTTATAAAATTAAATGTTAATTAAATGTTAATTTTATAATACTTACGATTTTCGTCTGGTGATTCCATGGAATCGCCATTCAAATGCATTTTTCCTTCAATTTTTTCAACAAAACAATTTTGTTCCCTTTAATTTGTTCACTTTTTAAATGCCATTATCTGAAATAAACAAATTAGAAACTTTTTTTAGAAAAATAATACATCGTTTAACAATTTATTAAGCTGTGAAACAGATTAGATAATACGATTATAGAAATAATTGAAATAATTAATTAATCATAATCAACAAAACAGAAAATAAAGCAATTAATTTCACTATAAACTTTCATTTAATATTTTATTAAAATGACAAATTATCGTTAAAAACATTCTCATATATGTAAGTAAAACGCATATTATAAATTCATTGTTTTTAACATTGAATTTAAATAGATAATTGCATTTCTCACGATATGTATGTGTTTTATAAGAAAAAATATATATAATTTGAAAGTAACATGAGAAAGTTTCATACGTTCATGTAATAATATTATAATTCTTTTCATTATTATTCAAGTTATCTTTTGAAAAAAATAACTAGCGTATACAGTTTTTAGAAATTATTAATGCAAATAGATCATTATTTGCTAATAATCCATTAATTGGCCTTTAAAAAGTTATGTATTTCTATTTAATCATAAATAAAACACTTTTCTAGGTATAATAACTAGATTAATTACCAGTAATGTAGACAATTTATGTCCTTCAATTGCATTTATACAAGGTTGTGACATTTTCCTATAATAGTAATTATTAATTGATAACTTATTAATAATTAGCAAACTAAAAACCCACATTCTAAAACTAAATATCATTGTTTAGTACCATTTAAACTACAATTCATATGCATACAATTAACATGTTAGATGAAATTATACTTTCATTAGAAAATTACAAATAAGGATGATATAAAATTAACAACAAATTAAAAATTTAATGCCCAATCATCGATAAACCGATAATTACACTTCCTGTTAAATATAATTAAGTTATTATACAACTAGGAGAAATTAACACAAAAATTATAATTTCTTCATTTAATAAAAACAGTAAAATAATCAATGGAAACTAGAATAAAATTATGGAAATGTCCGTTTTTCCACCTTGAACTTAGCCTTGTCGAAAAATTTTATAAGAAATTTGCATGTTTATTAAAAATTACATATATAATCATAATAAATATAACTAGGAAAATTCTCTAGACATATTCAGGTTAACCATTTTTGATATTAAAATCATTAAATGGCCTTTTGCATTACTTAAATGGTATTAACAACTTGTATGAGTCATTCTTTTCGTCAACTTGATGAACGCAAATAGAATAACAATTAAACAAAATTTTAATGAATGAAATACTAATTAACAAACAAAAAAAAACAATCAAGAACAACAATTTTATATGTTTCTTTATTGTTTTGTTGCATTTGACCTATAAAGTTTGTACAGTAAAATCGTGATTTGAAATGAGAAAGGTGAAATGTGGCTAAAACTTCCGCCATTTCCAATAAAACGGCCATCTTATTAACAAAATTTGACATTCTAATACCTACTAGATAATAATTTAAAATAAAAACCGTAACAAGACCATAAGGCAAACGAATACACATTTTTCAGCTATAAAATGAACTTGTAATAATAATATTGGATCATTTTATAACGACAAACCGCTACTAAATAGTAATATTATAAAGGATGAAGAAAAAAAGCCATCTTGTAAAATATGCGTATAATATAACGTTTTCTTATAATGCTTATCTCCATTGGTACAAGTTGAAGAAAGCCAATGAACTGTGATTATTGTTACGTTGAACGTTTCCTCTTCAATTTAAATTCATACACAATTATTATTAATAAAATATTTCATAATAAAATAAATATTTGAAAAAAATTATTTAGCGCTATTATTATATAGTTTCGTTTGTGGTTACAGTTGAACGAATTTTATTAGAATTAATTTATTTATATGCATATACTATGGACAATAATGGAAAAAATCGAAGAAATTCGTTTCATTTCAAACTCGTTTTAAATGCATGAATAAATACATCGCATTGTTAAGTGGAAAATAGAATTTTACAATTTTTCGTTTACGCCTTTTAACATAGTATAGCAGAAAAAGAACGAATTAATTGTTGGAACGCTATTGTTCCACCACTTCGTTTGCCCATTGATGATGATGATGATGGGAATACACGTCCAGAAGCATGACACAAGAAAAAATTTATATGCAAACACTTTGATGATGATGATGGTATGTATGTGTTATCTCATACACAATACACAAAAGATTTGTTACATCCGTTCACATGCCACTTCAACCATAATATAATCATAATTCCGGCCATTAGTGTCTTTAAACGACAACCAAGTCTCAATTTGACAATTTTTTCAACACACTAGTCTAGCTTTACTAAAATTGCAATATTTTTTAATACAACTACGAATCTTATAATGCAAAATGACAAAATGATTATTGCTTTCTAAATACTTGAGTAAACAATAATTAAATGTTATTATTTTCATACATCAACTTGACGATTCTTTATTTTTAACATTCCGGACTTGTAAATATATAAATACAACGTGATTTGGTTTGATTATTTCAATTTACAGCCTTGTTTAGAGAGGAAATTTGCATATAAAACGTCTAATTAGAAAATTGTTGCATTTTAAAAGGATATCCATAACGTCATATACAAAAAAAACTTGTGTAAGAAAGCTGAGTTTTGCATTTTGCTGATTTTTTTTTTACAGATTATTCCAACCAATCTGTATCACTTCTCACGTTCATCACAAAAAAAAAAATAATGATGTTTTCACCTATTATACGTGGTTTTCAATCAAATAAATACACAGAAATCACTATAATCATAAAATTTCGTTCGTGATTGTTTCAATAAAAAGAAAATCTATATGTAGGTGAATGAAATGAAAAAGGAAAAACTCTCCAGAGAATGTAGAATATATTATGAATATATTAATGTGTTCGTTAAAGCCTTAAGGTTAATGAAATTGTGCATTAATCAAAATCTTACATTTAAATGTGGGTTAAATCCTGAAATCATTTATAAAAGTTTTAGCAAAAAATTTAAAATTGTCTTGTTTTCTACCCACCACGTGTAATTTATTTTTAAAATTGGCTATTATCCATTTCCATATACAATTTTTAAAATGTAATTAGTTCATATTTAGATAAGTACACATTGTTTTAACTTTATATCAATGTTCTCAATTTATAAACAATATAAAACTTGCGTAGTTTTATAAATACATAATTAACTGATAAACTTTTCTACGTAAACGTGAAACATTTATTCACATTGTGGGGCCAAATTTTTTTTCTCTACTCAACAATTAAATTATTTTATTTTCTATTATAACCGCCTTTTTGCAAAACTTGTTGTCCTTAATACACAACTATATTTTCAAATAAAAATTGCTAATTATAGAGAAATTTTAACAGACAAAAAAAAGGAAATTTAAACGTTTGTCTTACTTTGTTACATAATTTTGCACTAAACAAATTTGTTGCGAAATTTCGACTATTTTAATTTGAATTGTTTTACCATATACGGATTTAATCAAATATTATTATGTTGAAAGGCACCAAATGGTACCTGAAATATCAATTTAACTGCATTTTAACAAAACATGCTAAGCTGAAATTAAATTCACAACCAAAATTACACATAATACCCATATTGACCACCCCTATGTATAATAAAACAACCACTAGTTCGTAGTTCCGGCAGGTGGTATCAGGTTTTTTTACCCCCCAAAACGTCATGCTGTTAATGTAAATAATATATCTTAATGAAAAGTACAGTTAAAAGTTTTCGTTTCAAAAATAATATATTGGAATGTTGTCCGTTTAGGCATGTATATTTAACTGTACTGAGTAATGTTGGCAAATAAAACTTTCAATATTTTTTTTTCCACACAATATATAAACAAAACTTTTGTTATACAATTCTATTACAAAATTATACTATTGTCGTTAGAATTAGTAATAAAAATAGGTGTATACCTTAATTAGTTGATGTGTAAATATAAAAATGTTGATTAGATAACGCGCAACGCACGCAAATAAATTATAAACAAACCACAAACACTGTTTAACATAAAAATTATGCAAAAAACCCAACTCACTAATAAAATGATACGAGATGTAAACACGTAAACTCGAAACTGAAACTTCTCGTCTCGTCTATTCGCTTACCTGTGCGTTCACAGTCAGGTGAATGTTTCTCTCTCTTGTGGTTCGCCCCACTTCCCCTACCGATGCACGAATTTGTCACTTTTGGAATGGATTTCAAAGGATATTTTGGCTTTTAATTGAAAGGATGATTCAAAACCACATTCTATAAAAAAAGGCTTTAATTCGAACGAAATGCACGTTCATTATTTGTACAATTATTCAACCAGATAAAGTTTTCGTATAAAGAAATACGTAATCATCACAGTAATATGGGAATTGTGTTTTATACAAATTATGGGTCTTTTCTATTCTTGTTAAACAAATTCAGATACTTTCCTCTGGTGATTTCCTTGGACTCTTCCACGCCCAATTGGTAAGCGATGTCGTGCAATTCCTTCACTTTCGATATTAAACTGGACGTTTGTAAAGCTGCCAATTCTGCAAAACATTCCACAAATTAAAGGAAATTCAATTGTTTTCTAGTTGCCACTTACGATGTAAGTAATTTTGGTCTTCTTGTGTTAGTTCTCTGGAATAGGGCAGTTTTGTGTTGTTTTGGGGGGTGTTAGCAAAGTTGTTAATGAAATCATTCACACCTGAAACTGGAACACAATTTAAGTTCACTAGTTTTTTAGGATGCAAAATGGAAATTCGTTACTTTTTTCTGGCCACAATTCGGGTGATGATCTATCCAAGTTTTCCATAGTCAACAGCTTTTGTTCAAGTTCGGCCAAAGCTTGTATTTGCTCTGGATCTGTTAAAAGTTAATCGATAAATGTTGTTTTTTTGACAGATTGCATTGCTTAATCAAATGGTTGCCAATTAAACATACAATCACTAAAATCTAATAAATGATTGTACGCAAAAATGAACATTATTATAAATACAATGTTTAATTTGTATTTTTCCATTATTTATACAATAAATATACTGTTTTAATGAGAAATAATTAAAAAATTACTTACCTTGTTCAATGCTCCCGGGTTCCATAGACGCCATCTTGCAATGATACCAACACAAAAAACGGTTACAAATATTACCCTGTTCAGAATTTGAAACAGTAACAAATATAAAAATTTCAAAGTTCTATGTTGAAAATGGTTAAATTTGTTTTATTGAAAACCAGTATAAATTTATGGTTTAATAAACATATAAGAAATATAACCGGAGATAGAATCACCGGGTAAATAGAACCAACAAACTGAAGAATATTGTTAATTTTAGCACATGTATTACTGGTCGTCTAGATTTGACATTTTCTTCACCTCCATTTTCTAACCTAGAAAAGTATATTTTAAAATGTTTTAAAAACACACAATAAACGTATCATTTTCGCAATATATACACTTATGACGCTTAAAATGCACACGCAATAAATTATACAACAACGATTAAATATGTAGGATTGTGTATGAATAATAAAAAATAAACAAATATTTTTTTCGCATTATAAAAGGTTAGCTTCATAATTTTACTAAATTCGTTTAAGTTCTGGTTAGAACTAGTAATTACATCGCATTTAATTTAATTTAGTATGGGTCAAACATTATCCGAACCAGTAACGGCAAAGGACACAGCTTGTTGCCAAAATTCCAGATTCTACGTTGGCTCAAGCTGCATGCAAGGATGGCGTGTAAAAATGGAAGACTCCCATACCCACATACTGTCTATGCCAGATGATCCAGACACCGCTTATTTTGCCGTTTACGATGGCCATGGTGGTGCAAAGATCGCGGAATATGCTGGCAATCATCTGCACAAATACATCATCAATCGCCCGGAATTCAAAGAAGGACAAGTGGCTCTAGCGATGAAACAGGCCTTCCTCGAGCTGGACACTGTTATGCTAAATGAGGAGTCGCTAAAGAACGAACAATCTGGCTCTACAGCCGTCACGATTATTATTAAAGAGAACGATTTGTATTGTGCTAATGTGGGCGATTCTAGGGCTGTGGCGAGCATAAAAGGCCGTGCAGAACCATTGTCTAATGACCATAAACCCCACATGGCCGAGGAATACGAGAGAATTCGTGCAGCTGGCGGTTGGGTGGAATTTAATCGCGTTAATGGCAATTTGGCGCTATCCAGAGCATTGGGTGATTTCATTTTTAAAAGAAATACTAATAAAACGGCCGAAGAACAAATCGTTACAGGTGCAAATTGTTGATTTTTGTTCTGAATTGATAATTTCACGCAAAATTGTTTTGTTCTAGCATACCCCGACGTCGAACATAGACAAATAACGCCTGATTGGGAGTTTATTGTGCTCGCCTGCGATGGTATTTGGGATGTAATGTCGAATAATGAAGTTGTTGCATATGTTCGAGAGAATATTGCCAGCGGCTTAGAACCGGAAGTGATATGTGAAAATTTAATGACACGTTGTTTGGCGCCCGATTGTCAAATGGCCGGTTTAGGATGTGACAATATGACTGTGGTTATTGTATGTCTGTTACAGGGTGGTACTTATGAGGATTTACAGAAAAAATGTGCCACCGAAGCGGAAATTGAAAAATCGAATGATGATGTACAGGTAAACAGTGATAATGAGCCTGAATTCAGTGAAGATAACATGTATAAAGAAGCCAAAGAGTTTCTGGATAAATTAGAATTTAAGATTTGATTTAATAATAAATAATGAAATATATGCGTTTGTATATATATAATAAAATAATTTATCAGAGTGCTATTGTAATATAATTATACATAAAAACAAATCATTTATAATTAATTATTATGTCTTGTATTTTATTATTTGTAGATAAAAATTTTGTTGCAAAAACTATTTAGATAACTTTTAGGAATAATTTTATATAGCTGCTTTATGTAGGAACAAAGGAAATAGGAATAAAATTTGGAAATAAAATTTTTCATTATAAAACTGTGCCATCTCTTAGTTCATTTCCTAAGGTCTAGTGCGGTTGGTCAGCTTTCACGTGATTACTTTTTTAAAATTTGATTGGTCGATTTTGAAAGTTTAACGGTAGAATTTATTTTGAGGTTATGTGCTGCAATTTGAAATTTTGTTTTTATCCATAGTTTTTTTCCAAAATAGAATATTATTAAAGGACTCAACAGCTGTTAGATAATTTATTGATTGTATCATGTCTACATCAAAATTTCGCCGTTCCAATAGTTTAACTAACATCCGACAATCGTCAGGTACGGATTCGTTACGTCCTACGGCTAGAAGTAAATCTGCTATTAGAGGTAGAAGTTCAGGTATTCCAAAACCAAAACGGTCATCCAGTTCATCTAGTATTCGATTAAGTTCAACCCGTAGTACTGATTCAGTGCCAGTCAAGTCTAGGCTACCAACATCAATAAGGTAAAAATACAAACAAAATATGAATAAAAAGTTTATGCAAAAGTTTTAGAGACAGTAAAAGTGTTACTCCAAACTCGTTTTACACCCCGCAACAATCGAATCTCAAGCGCCAAAATCTATATGTAAGACGCGTGTGGAATGTAGGGTGTGTGAAAAGTTGCTAAATAGTTGCTTTCAGGGCTCCAATTCAAACAAAAGTCCACTTTCAAGTCGAAAAACTCAACGATGGACCGACAAAAAAAGCTCAAATGAGCATTACGAAAAAGTGGCCAGATTTATTGAAACTAGTAATTTATTCGACTTGGAAGAAGCAAATGCTGGCAATATAAAACCACCAACAATAAATACGTTCATTTATGTTACTCAAGTGTTATTTGAACAAACTGTACCACGTTCGAAAATTACCAAACAGAATTATATCACGCTTATACCAACTGTGCTTAAAACACTTAATTATCCAGGAAATTTTCCCGGATCTTCGTTGAAAATAGGTGCATTTTTAAAATCATTCTATTATTTCTATTGTCTTTATTGGTGTTTTTTAGTGAGCTCAATGCATGTTTGGCATCAAGTGATGAAGGTATGGTCGTTTTTAATTGATTTTATTGAACCACCTAGCTACTTAGATGAAGAAGATGATCCGTTCATTAATGTTCGTATTTTGCTTAAGTTTTTCCCATAAATATCTAGAATTTTAATGCATATTTTCAGTTGTTATTTAACTACACTTCTGATATGTACGTTAATTTCAACAATTTCGATGATACGGCAGTAAGAGATTATAATGAAGAAATACATTTTAAATGCAAAGAAAATCTGGGTAAGCTCACATGAACCGAAATTATTTTATAAATTAACGGAAAAATTCGCAGAACTTTTGCTTGGCTTACACAGAAAGGATTATGAAATGTTGCAAGAAGATGTGGAAAAGGCGAAAGAAAAAGAGCACCAATTAAATATTAAATATCAAAACAATGAAGAGCAAATTGAGTCCCTAAAAAATGAAATTGAAATAATTGAAAAGAGAATTGATGTAGTGACCGAAAGCATAGTCACTATGGAACATTCGACTGAGCAGGATTTGAAGTATTACATGAAACAATCAGCTGAAATCTGTACCATGCAAAAAGAAACCACTTAATTATATTTCTTTACTAAACTTTCTTTTGTAGCCGAACAAGTTAAATTCTACGAAACCAATTTAGCGAAATTGAAAACAGTCATAAACGACCAAAAGTACGACACAAACTACAAAAATGAATTACATATTGCTATTGAGCAAATTGTTAATGAAAATATTGAAATGGAAACTGAAATTGCGCATTGTGACAGATATTTACAGCAAAGTGAAGAGAATATAAAGAATTTAAATCATAAAGTAGTCTCTCTACACAATTATTTTCATATACCCATTTAAAATTGCTATTTTTAGATAAAAACGGCAGTTTCGGCTTGGAATATGTTGATAGCTTGTCAATATTTTGAAAATGAATTGAGTCGAGAGAATCATTCGTTTGCAGATGTACAACTAACTATTTTTTTTCCATTTTCATTCTATTTTTTCTTCATTTTCAGGAGTACAAAAAGCAACTGTCGCTGAAAGAGATCGGTTTCAATGGTAAACATTTTCTAGATACATTAAAAAATGTTCAACAACTTCTAATTAGTAAAAATGAAGAATATAAAAATATTGGTATTAATTTAGAGCAGATGATTAAGAAATATAAGACAGATATATTGAAATTGAAACATGAAAACAACGGATTGGAGCAACAAGTTAAAATTATTACGGAATTAACCGATTCATTGAACAATGAAATCAACAAACATGAAGATTTAATAAAAGAACTGAATTTTGAAATCCAACAAAAAGAAGGCACTTTTGTGGAACTTATGAAAAAGAAACAAGCCGAATGTTTAAATCAAAAGCAATCTTTTATCGAACTAAACGAAACGTAATTTAAAAAAATTATGATTAACTATTTTTGTTGATTACTAAATTCGTTTTAGGTATAAAAAAAGGAAAAGTAAAGTTGACGCTGACTGTTTGAAGTGCTACAGTTTTTTCCTTAAGGTAAAACAAGACGTTATGCAAGTTTTTTCCGAAATGGATCAGGTTCGTGAGAGATTTTTAGACAAACAAATAGAGAAATTCCGTCAATTGGAAAAAGATTTACTAATCAAACTAGATTATCTTCAATAAATTTACTTTTTATTACTAAAATCGTACATTTTTCTAAAATATATCCGTTCCTGTTTGTCTGGCTTTAAGCTTAGCCTGTTCAGGTGTTAGTTTTTCATTATCAGAAGGATTTAATGGCTTTCCTTCAAAATCTAATTTACCTTCTTCGAAGTCTTTTACAATTTTTGGCGCATATACAACATTAAACAAATCTTCGGCCGTGAACTCAGATTGTACCACTTCGGCTGTTCTGTACGATACGTACGGTTTTAACTAAAATGGATAAAAATTGTAGATTTGGCGGTTCTTGGGTTAAATTTACCTTAAAATCCGTTAAATCAGGCACAATGAGTTCTGGTATTTTTTCTGTGACTAGTACGAATTTACCATTGTGGTCTATGTATCCTGCATCTCGAACCCCACGTTCTAAAAACAGAAATTAATTGTTTGTTTCGTAATTTGATACACTTTTCTTACTGTCGATTGGAACGTCCGGGTGAGGACTTTCCATTTGTAGTTGTTTGAATAGTCGTGAGCCCCGTTTGTTCGGCACAGGGAATTTTCTAAAGTTACGTTTACCATTTCTGCAAGCTGTCGTTGAAATTGAACGTTTAACAACGAAATTTACAATAGAAGACATTCTTCTAGCTGAGTGCTAATTTGAGGTTATAATTAAAAAATTTGACAAAAATAATTATTATACAATTTTAGACAAATAATTTTAAAAAAATACGTATAGTTTTAGAAATTATTGACATAAATAAGAAGAATATTATTAACATTTATAAAATTTAATAAATTTGTACTACATAGGGGATTTGAAATTATTATGTTGGTATTATTCAAGAAGTTTTTAATAATCGTGCAATTTTGCAAATGTTTTAAATAAAATGTTTAAAAAAACCCAAAGAATTTTGTTTTATTTACTTTATTTAAATAAATAAAATGTATATTTTGTTATAAAATTCAAAAATTATTGTTTGCTTTTTATTTAACCGTTAGGTGGGGGTAGATCTAGTGGCGCCGCTTATACAGCTAACGAGTAAACTAAACGCAATACTACGGTAGTCTGACGCCGAATTTTTAGTTTAGTTTTTAGAAGATACAAGATACAAATTTGAAGTTAGGAGTTTGGCGGTGTGTGTGTGTTGTGTTGCACTTGAAAATCACAATAAATAATCCAGTTCCACAATACAATAAAAAATTGGTTAATAGAAAAAACTATATGTACAGAAAAACTTAGTAGGAGAAAATGGTATTGGCTGAAAAGAATAATGAGAATGCACGAAATGGTCGACGAAGTCGTGGTCCAAGTCCGAACGGTCACGTCCAAGCTGACTCCACCAGCGAGGACGAAAGCTCAGGTAACAAATGTTGCAATAATAACGCCAGCATGTGTGGAAGATGTCCATTTATTCAATTTCCAGTGCCTGTAGACAAAATACGAGTGGGTCGGGACTATCAAGCTGTTTGTCCAGAATTGCAACCAGAGGCCCAACGCAGGCCCGAATTGCTCGCCGACAGAGCTTTGCTCGTCTGGTCGCCCACAGACGCCATCCCAGAAACGAAACGTAACCATTTTTAACAAATTTCCAACAATTTTTCCACATTACTTGATTTGCAGTGGAAGATTATATCGTGCTCGCCAAAGACAAGTACGGTTACAATGGTGAACAAGCATTAGGTATGCTGTTCTGGCATAAGCACGATTTGGAGAGAGCCGTGCTCGATTTGGCCAATTTCACACCGTTTCCCGACGAATGGTCCGTTGAAGATAAAGTGCTATTTGAACAGGCGTTCCAATTCCATGGAAAAAGCTTCCACAGAATACGCCAGATGGTAAACATTCAGCTTTTGCATGGACAATGCGCTAATTTGTCGTTTTACAGTTGCCCGATAAAAGTATAGCCAGTTTGGTGAAGTATTATTACAGTTGGAAAAAGACACGATCGCGTACGAGTTTGATGGACAAACAGGCCAGAAAATTGAACACACCGAAAGAGGATGGGGCGCCATCAGAAGTCGGTTCTGAGGCCGGATCCAATGAGGAATCCGATCACGACGAAAAGGTAGGCAAAAATAATGAGAAAATTTGCTGTCTGAAGAAAAAATACCATATATATTATTTATATAACGGCATGGCAATTTATTTTAAAGCACATTTATTTTATTTTACAACTCAGAAACCAAAGAAATGCATGTGGAAAATTGATTTTATTTAAATTTTTATTAGCCGTTGTAATAAAATATTCAATTTAAAAACGAAATTGTACTGTAAAGACGCTTGGTCTTACAGAAATGGACAATACATCGTGGTATACGGCGTAAAAGTGGCTCGCCTAGTCGCACTGGCCAGCCTAGTGACGAGAATGCTACACAGGTAGTGGATTATTTCAATGATAAAACCAATCAGCATATCATTTGCACGCTTTTCAAAAATACTTTTATTCATTATCTCATCTTGTGTATGGCTTTCATTGATTTTTTTAAAAATTCATACGTGTCGTTTTGTTATTATATTTTTTTTACTACAATACATAATTAATTTTGTCGACAATTTCATCGAGTTGGAATTAAACACAAATGTTATTTTCATAGTATAGTGTTTAATTGATTGGCATTAAATCGATACCAGTAGTATAAATTATACGATAAAATTATTTCGTTCACGTGGGTGTTTAATGCAGAAATCTTGATCAAATTTGTGTATAATTCGACTCTATTTATTAAATGCACACAAACCATTTTTGTACAAAAAAAAAATCAAAAATTAATCACTGCATTTTCATGTACAAAAAAAAATTGACCACATCATCAAAACAAGTCCCAGTACTGGCTCTGTTTTCCATTCGCAAAAACAAGTTTTAAATAGAAAATTTCCAATATGTACAAAAATAAATAACTGAAAGTCGTTTGTCCTTTTTTTTACTTTTGGTACTGGTTTCCGGTATGATTGTTGTATGTGTGCACAGGGTGAGGGTGGAGCGTGCTCTAACTGCGGCGTCGTCTGTTCTGTCACACAAGTGACGGCCAAAGGGGCACTATGTAATTCCTGCTACCAACATTGGAGGTACGTATATGAAATTTAATGCCGGAAGAATTAAATTTTTCGACACACACAAGTAATTGTGACAAATATCGTGATATTGTTGTCTGTTGTGGTTATTATTGTATAGACGGACGGGACTGTTGAGGCCCACATCGGGCCCAGCGGGTGGTAAACGTGGTGCCCCGTTGGGGGCGCGCCATAAACGTAAACCACCCCGTGGCATGTACATCAACCACGACGATCTGGCTGCGATGGCATCCGGAAATGCGGGCGTACTAATGCTTAAGGCCATGGACAGAGAGTTAGACTCACTGCAAAGACAAGTAAGTAAATTAGAAAACAAAACCAAAAAAAAATTAAAGAGTACCACCCTAGTTTTTAGGCATCATCACAGCTTTAAAGCTTTTTTTATTTGCACACATACACGTGACCGGAATTACATTTTCCATATATTTTTTTTTTTTTTGATTTAAACTTGTGAGTGTTGTTGTTTCGAATAAAATTTTTGTTTTTAATGAATGCTTTTGCTTGTTGTTGTTTTTTTTTTCGAAATTCGCATCCTGGTCAATTTTCTGAGTTGTAAATTCTTCAGACGATTTTTTGAAACTTTGCCCAAAGGGCATAAAGTTGTGTATGTTGATTTTTTGGGTTTTTTTCTTCCAGATACAACAAAACAAACAAAATATAAGTTCGTTAAAACGGAAACATTCCGATTCGATTGAGGATCTTCGTCCGAATAGTGAGAATCCATCACGTATAAATGCTAGATGGACGAATGAAGAATTGATGTTGGCTGTACAGGGAGTGCGGAAATATGGTAAAGATTTTAAAAGTATTGCTGAAGTGTTGGGCAACAAAACGGAACATCATATACGCACGTTTTTCATTAATTATCGTAAACGTTACGAATTGGATCGAGTATTGAAAGAATATGAATCGGAAAATGGTCCAATACAAGATGAAACTAATAATACGACAGATGTTAAAAATGATCAAGAAGAAAGTAATGATAATGATGTGATTTGTATATCGCCAACACCGAATAATAATGCAACAGCGAAAAAAGAATTAAAAAATGGTGGAAAAGTTGCTCAAGTTGTTGCGAAATGATGATTTTTGCGTTATTTTTAGAGAATTTGTTTTTTTTTAATTTAATGATTCATTTTGATTTTAATAGTTTGTTTTGATTTGCCAAAGATTTAAGAGTACAGAAAATGCAAATACGTAATTACGTGGCGCAGCATTACGTTAAGTCACATTTTTCCCGTTTTTAATTTGGGCACTGTGTCAATTTTTTTTATATTTGCCATTTTGGAAAATATTTTAGTCCCGAAGACTGAAATTGTTCCACAATTTTTTGTACTGCAATTTAAATTTTATAATCATTGTAAATAAATTCCACTCCATAATATGATTTTGTATATTTATTGAAATATTAACTATAATAATTTAATTTTGGATGAAATGACAAGAAAATTCCTCGCATAAATCATCACTACGTAATAATATAATATAGTTATTTATTAAGAACAAGATCGTAATTTAAGATATTTGATTGTTGTAAATAAAATCGTGTATTTTTATTATCGAAGAAATTTTTTTATCTTTTTGGCCGCATCCAAAAAAGTGAACGCGCTTTTTTTATGTTTTCACACAATTTTATGTCCATTTTTCAAATGAAACAATTGTAATAATTGATGGACATATTGTTTTTAAATCATTGTATTAGGATAATTGTAAATAATTTATATTTTTAATGTGTCCATCATATGCAAGAACATATTATTTGATACTGAATAAAAAACACCTTATAATCTTAAGGTTTATATCATTAGTCTAGTTTTATTGTATTTAAAATAAAAATTAATTGCGTATTGAATGAATTTTATTTATTAACAGTTTATTTACAATATAAATACTTTATATGTACATTTAAATGCTAGTTTTACGATTTTTTAAAATGCTCGCAATAAAAAATTCACCAGCTTTGTATGAACTACGCACCAACGGTCCACTTGCAACATACAAGAAGCCCAATTCGTTGCCCACTTTTTCCCAATGAAGGAATTTTTCCGGAGTTACATATTCGACGACTTTTAAATGCCGCTTTGTTGGTTGCATGTATTGGCCTAAAGTGACACAATCGACTCCAACACCCTTTAAATCGGTTAAAGTTTGCCTGATTTCCTCATCAGTTTCACCCAAGCCGAGCATTATGGAGGATTTTGTGATTAAAGTTGGACTAAACTTTTTAGCTGCTTCTAACGTGGCTAGAGATTGTCTTAAAAATGATTTCAAATTATGTTACATTGGCATTTTAATGATTTAATACCTGTATTGGGCCCTTCTGTCGCGAACGTACGGTGTCAGCGATTCGACTGTCTCAATATTGTGTGCGTAAACATCTAAGCCGCATCCTACTATCGTTTTAACTTGATCCAAATCGCCCCTAAAATCCGGAACTAAACACTCCACTAAAATGTCGCTATTTCTGTAACATTTGAAATTATTTCAAGTCGTTGTCGCGATTTTCCAGCTTACTGTTTTTTGATTTCTCGCACAGTTTGAGCAAAATGATTCGAACCGCCGTCAGGAAGGTCTGAAATGAATAAAATAATCGTTTTCGTTGTAATACGAACCGTAAAAGTTACCATCTCGATCGACTGATGTTAGAACAACGTAATCCAAACCCCAGGAAGCGATTGCTGTGGCCGTATTCAATGGTTCGTTAACATCCGGAGGTGGAGGAGCCCGTGAAGTCTTCACAGAACAAAATCGACAGCCACGAGTGCACGTATCGCCTAATAACTGTTCGAAAATTAGACGATTGTTAGAAGTTCTAAATGATTCGGTACCATTATTGTGGCGGTGGCCGTTCCATGTTCACCACCTCCCCAACATTCGCCTATGTTAGGACATTTGGCCTCCTCACACACAGTGTGAAGATTCAAGTCTCTTAATTGCTCCTTAATTCGGCTGTAATTCTTGCCCATTGGAATTGTTCGCTTCAACCATGGTGGTAAACGTAAACGCTGATCTTCGCCCTTTTCGCGCTTCAGTTTGCCATCGTATTCTTTCCAGTTCTCAGGGTTGTCTTTCAGAATTGGATCGGAGTTGTTAATAAAATCTTGCAGACTAGGGCCACTAGCAATTCGCTCTTTTAATGCCTCCAAGTGACTTTTTAGACGTACACTTGTTTCCTAGAACTTTTTGTTTAAATGCATATTTCAAATGAAAATTTACGTACTCACGTTTGAAAGTGTAGTAATTTTAAGTAAATCTTTTGAACGAAACATTATAATGTTGAGAAAATAATTATATCATCACATTAATCTATGTTGTGAAATCTAAAGGTCATTTTAGGACAACGTAAAGTAAACATTAAATCTCGCTATTTAATAATTGGGGCAACATCTAAAATAAATTTATATTTTTGGAAAATAATTTCACTTTAATTAAATGAAAATAAGTAATGAATTTTCTTTAAAATATTAGCAGAAATTTTGAGGTTATAGTTTTGACATACGCCCGAACGCTGGCAACTAACAAAACATCTGTAAAATTCAAATTTTAAATATTTTTCAAAAAATCTATTTCAAACTCGTATTTACTTAATTATAATTTTTATTACTTTTTGTATTTACAATTTTACATTTATATTTAATTCGTAAATCTAAATTACAATCACACAAAAATGCAATACAATAAATATGGCACATGTAATAATCTTACATTATTATATGTACGAGTATTTCTTTTTTAAGTTTTTATTTTTATATAACTACATTTTATTTTACACTAGAATTGTTATATGTATACCTAAATTGTTATAAAAACTGTTTCTTTATTCAAATTCTAAAGGACATACAATTATTAGTAAAGTGTATCGAAATATTCTTAAGTACATTTAGAAAATAAACACAAAATTTACAAGTTTTGTTAAAGATTTACAAAGACAGAATGTTTCTTAGTAAAAAATAAATAAATTTAAGTCGATTGATCACTATTACATTTCAAATCATATTTCAAACACATTTATATTCATACCTACAGTTTGCAGGATTTCATAAATATTCAACAAATTTACAAAAAGAAACAATTAAAGTACGGTATTTTTCTACATAAATAATAAATTAGAGTTATCAATAATAATTTTAATAATAGAGTTAATGACAGCCACTTTATATAATTATTGTATGGCTCGTTGTTCACTTAAACTATACAGATTTATAATAAAATATAATTAACTGTAGATTAATTAAATGATTATAAAATTTGCATGTGTTGTTTCGGCTCTATATATCGTATTTTTTACAGAAAAATTATATAGAGATAGAAATGACGACTTTAATTGAATATATCCCGCTTAGTTATGTATTTCATTGATTGAGTTTTAGTGGTTTTATTATATCGGGTGAATAATTTCATTATTACGTTTGATATTGCAGCATTGGAGCTGCTAAATTCGGATGATGTGTTGAATTCATTCTAAGGGCCGATAAACTTTTATTGTACCATTCATCTTCCGCACTCATGCCTGAAAACACACAAAAACAAACAAAAAATACATTTAGTCAATTCCAAAATCCATCAGTTAATAAAGATGAATTTCTCCATCTTTGCGAGAGAAAAAGGGGCCCGTTTAAAAAGTCCACAGGTTATTAGGAAATAGCGTAGTTTCCGTACTGATGCACTAAGATTATAAGGACGCCTTCCAAGATGTTCCATTTCCGTAACGGGATGGAATTTTGGTCAAAGCAATGCTAAATCTAGTCTATATATATATAATTTTTAATTTGGCCATTAATTTCCTTTGCTTTTTAAATTTCCATTATTGTAATAGAAAAACACAAAAAAAAACAATTTTTGAATGCAACATTCGTTAAATTAAAATAATTATACATGCATGCATAGTTTAATGGAAAAATAATGCAGTTTTGCAAATATTTTGCATATATAATAATCGAATTCACAAAAACAAATATATTGTTTAATTAAATTATATTATTCGTTTGTGGAAAATAATTGTATTAAACTTTTGGCGAAGGCGCCATTGTAAAAAATTTTCAAAATATCGACTTACTCATTGCATCCTGCCTCATTCCTGCCACTGTCGACATATTCGTACCATGCGACATGGTGAAAGACTGTGCCATCCCCGGATACGAACTGGTGCTCATCTGTAACGAAAAGAATGGCGATTTTTCAAAAAAATTGCTCATCATTCATATATACTTAAGTATTCAGAAGAAAAACAAATCGTGTAAATAACTCATGAATGATGGGTGTCTTAACGACCTTGAAGTGTGAAACGGTGGCAGTAGATGTATGTGATTAAGGGCCCTCAATGCAGGTAAATGAATTAACTGAGGTCAAACAGGTTGACTGATTAGTTTACCTTAGACCGCATTTCCTCCGCGAGAGGCAACGACGGTTCTTGCCCAGACTATACACATACATATATATAGTAATGCTGAAGAGAGACTCGCTTATATACATATATATAGTGTGTACCGCCTCCGGTCCGTCGGACGCTCATCAAATAATATGCAAATAAACTAAACTACCCTTCGAATTAGATCTGCCTCGTAATTTTGCACACCCACTGCATTTCAGACAAGTTATTTTATACACATTTTACAATTTTTTTTTTATTTCTTGTATTTTCAATGGATTTCTGCACACTCATCATCGTAATGGAAATATATGAAATATAATAAAAGACGAAAGTATATATGACTGACTTTTTGCAATGAATTGTTTTAAAAGTTGAACAATAACGAAATCAGTGCACTAAAACAATTTTCGTAAATAGAAAGGAAAAGATTTTCACAAATGCAACTACGAGTATATGATTTAAACGAAAAGGCCAATATACTGTCAATTTGGAAAGTTGTATCATTGATAACATTTTATATTGTAAAATTTTTATAGGGGAGAGATAAATTTGTCAAAGACTAACCTGGGGATATCTGTTGATAGCTGTGGGGTGCGGATAGGGTTGGTATCCTCGCGCCGCCCCCGGGTAGATGTTCCGCATCATGGCGCCGTTGCAGCCCGGCAACACACTGGGGGCCAGCGCCTTTTGCAGCTGCTTCTCTTGTTTGCGGTATTTAGCTCTTCTATTTTGAAACCATACCTATAAAAATAATAATTCACTTTTAAAATATGAATATATACTCGTACATACAACAAACACATCCGGCAACAATATCGTATTATTATTATTAACGGAAAATTGTTTGATAGAGTATTCACGTAAAAGCAAACTTAAATTACAAAAAACAGTTAATGTACAAGCTAGATTTTAAAAAATATTGGTTTACTAAGGAAAAATTACTTTTAGAAAGAGGTTAATGTAAAATTGTAATGCAGTTATTTAAATAATGTTACCTTAGTAACGAATTTTAAACTGAAACTGTACAATTCGTAACTAAAACAACTCTATTCGTTTCCATGACTTCGATCTACAAACAATAATGGAATGTAAGTCACGTGCAACGACGTTGTATTGTTACCTTAGTAACAAATTTTGAACTAAAACAGTATAGTTCGTAACTAAAACAACTGTATTAGTTTCCTTGACAACGTTTCCCAAACCTAATGTAGACAAGACAACGTTATAGATAAACAACCTTAGTCTCTATGACATCGATTTAAATTGTAACGAAGATAATGCATTGAAATCACCACTAAATATATACCAAATTATAATTTAGTTGACTATAGTTTTAAATTGAAAATAACTTAATTTGTGATTAGGATAATGTATGCAAAACAATACCAATAATAAACGAATTTAGTAATTGAATTCAAAATGAATGCATTATTGCTTAATCCTTGATTAATTTTTCTCGTTTTTTAATAACAATTAGTTAATTATGTTTCTAAATACAAAAAAATACTCCTATATGAACAAAGTTATATTATAGTGAAACAAAGAGCAATCACTGCGATTGCTATAATTAAACAATAAAAATATTAAACAACTTTGTATAATTTAAGTAAAATATAATAATATATATAGTAGATTATAATTCAAGTCGTGAATGTTGAAAAACAGACGCCATGCCTAGAATGGGTGAAACAAAAGCGTGCGTTTGGCGTACAGATGGTTTCCTCTTGCACAAGGTTTTATCAAATATCCAGAACCGAACTAAACAAATTTTACCATAAACACATTTACCAAATCAAACACAAGAAACATCAATTACTTATTGGAAATTAATAAAATGATGTTTAATTTTAGTGTCATTTTATGAAATTTAGTGTAATTGTTGACCAAAATAGCTCAGATAGGACATTCGTGCTTATTCCGGTCCTGTTGGGGCCGCGGAAGACGCGAACAGCACGTCTTAGCATCCCTCGATTCCATCAAATGGATCCGTAATGAAGTTAGACCGCCCCCGTCGTTCACCCCCTGGTTCGACGGATGAGCCGTACCCAACCCATCAGCAAACCCCTGTACATACTACCATCATCATCATCGTCGTCATCATTCTCCTTTTCTCGTTTCGTGTGCTGTTGCAAAACTACCATCTCTGTGTTGATGTCGTCGCCGCCGCCGCCGCCCCGGCTCTCTTTAAGACTGCCTTAATGCATATATAAGACAACCTTATATCTCTTCTTCTTTTGTTTGTTCTTCTCATCGCCCGTCTTTAAGTAGCAAAGCCACCCGTCTTTGTTACCCCATATATATAATACACTCACCCTTATTTAGGATATTTGTTGGATGAACATCGGGGAAATTTAATTTTCCATCATGCAACAACCTTTCCCATGTATTATATTATTATAGTGTATTTCTATGTTTTTTTTTTTCGTTTTTTTTGCACCGTTTTAACCACCCAGCTATCTAATTTGTCTTGTGAAGAAAACCACGTATTTGCATATCAATTAATTAAAAATATCATCAACAAAGCAGTATGATAAGATGTTTTAAAATGCATCTGTATTATTACAACTTGCGTGTTTAGAAAATAGCGTAAGGCTCGCGAAACGCGAGCGATGCATGAATTTTAATTTTGACTCGTTTATGTACTTCCCCCATCTTCTCTTTTACTGAACATAACTTTGTATATATATACTGTTAAATACACCTAGTTTTCAATGTGTGTGTGGGTGTCTGATGGGCTTACAACAAAATGAAAACCGCCTTCTATATGAACGACTTCATTAATATTTTGTAATTTAATAATATGAAAATTGTGATTAGTTTCAGTTTATTAAAATCCATGTACTATGATATCCCTTTTCAATTTAAAAGAAAATCTAATCATTTAACTTCACATTTTCTCTATATATATATAAAACAAACGAGAAACGAAGCAAATACGTTTTATGTATACGTATATTTATATGTACATAACATACGTAAATGTCCTCTATTATTGTACAACAAGTGAGAAAAGTAATTTCGCAAATTGTATCATCCGCATTTTAACACAAAAGAGGTTTTATATTATAAAACAATTGTTTCTATTTCGGCAAACATTAAAACTATGCATTTTCGTATAAGTAGAAAATATTTCCTATTTGGGAAAATGATGAAGAGTGCAAATATACAGAGCGACAAGGGAAAAACGTTAATGCATGAGTCAGAATAAGCGCGTCCACCACCAGGAGACTGCACAGGGGGCCTTCCATCTATATATATAGTACCACCATCAGTTTCTCTACACGCCACCAAACACAGTGACAGTTGTGTGTCTCGAGGGCCCCCAATCCCCGGTCTAACGAATACCTAATTCAATCAGAGATCTAACCATGTCGGTCTTTCTGCCTCTCTAACTACTATACTTTCTACTTTCCTACATCTATATACTTCCAACTCCTTACTTTGATAGAAAACCACTATATTGCTCACCCTTACGATGGCCATCAAAATTTTCAACAACAACAAAAAAAAACACACACAGAAGAAACCAGTACCTGTATCCTAGCTTCATTTAATTTTGTACTTCTAGCTAATTCTTCGCGACAGTATATATCTGGATAATGACTTTTCGCAAAGGCTGCCTCCAATTCGGCTAATTGTTCCTGAGTGAATGTGGTGCGATGTCTTCTTCGGGCCGGTGTTGGACATGATGCCGTTGTTGGTGTATGGCCAGCGTGCTGGGGACCACCAGGTGACACCGTACCTAATGAACTACTTCCAGTCGTCTGTGGTTCCGGTTTCAGTTTCTTAAAAGCTCCTTCTGTAAATTGGAAAATTATTGCATGTAGAAAGAAATGAGAAGAATTCAAATTAGATGGTCTAATAATAAACAGACAACCATGTCAGATATATACAGGTGTCTGTGGGTGACAAAACGGCGGCAAAACGGTGTTGGCGGCAAGTAAACCTTATTGAATTCATTACTGTTTATTAATGCAGTTAGTTAGGAACCTAATTACAATTACTGACACCGGCGCGCGCCACAAAGAATCCTTACACAATCTTATTACTGTCTGTGTAAATGGTGCGAATTGTGAGCTTTCTCGCTAGTGCTTTTATATATCAAAACCCATCGTTATTATATAGAAGCTTTAAATCAACGTGTTAACATATTACCCGCAAATATCAATTTTGTTTTGAAAACGTCGCCGACGGATTTACATAATTCAAAAGGTCATTTAACTATTCAAATATATTATATGTATAAGGCCCGTCGGATGATGGAATGTTTTGTCGGCTTTTTGCCGGAAAACTCAACAACTCTATTTGATATTATAATGAAGGGTTTTGATGGTTTTTGTTTAATGCTTAATAATTTTACAAGGTAATCTGTTTTTGGGGGGACATTTTTAAACAGCACAAATTTTTCATCATTATAAATTATTTTCAAAGAGAAAATTTTCATACCTTTCATTAAATATTCATTGTTTTTCTTACTAATTAATTACGTACTTTGCTTACTTCGTTTTGCTCATTTAAAAGATTTACTCTCGAAATCCACAATTATCGGTCTAGTCGAGTATCAACAATCTCTTTATCTTGATACACAAATCCATAAAGGAAATATTTGTATTCATAGTCCCCAAATTAGGCTATAATTACAAGTTTGAATAAGTACAAAGTACACAAAGCACCCCATATACATGTATAGCACACATGTCAATAAGTTGACGTACATTTATAGTCCCAACAATATGTCAAATTGAGTGTTAACCAGTATAGAACATTTATATTATGAGGTATGTGCAAGTATTATAATATTGAATAGTATTTACGGATTGTAAGGGATGCATATGCTGAGATGGACTAAATGCGTGGTAAATTGACACTTCATTAGAACACCCTGAGTGCTCGTTATAGTACCATGTCCCATATGTACACATTCGTCAGACACAAAAATTCACCCCTAACTATTAATTGTTTAGTAGTGGTCGATGAACGAACGAGGAGCGACGGGATTATTTGAGGGGTTGGAAGCAGGTGACACTTTTGGGCAAATGGATTTACGGATTATGATGATTTGGTGAAGGAGGCACTGTTTCAACCCTCTCTAGTTATGTTTTAAACAGGAAGTTCTTAACTTAAAAACCAGAAACAATTTTCAAAAGAGCTTAAGAGCTTTTTAAACAAATTAAACCATTTTAAAATTGATAAGTTTTGTCCTCTCGCATTTAGGATGAAATTTTAAGGAGTTTCGAGTTTTTTGATAACATTTGGACTGAATTTTGTTTCCCGAAACAATTTTTGGACGAGTCTTTTAGCAACCAAACCTCAAACCTCTTCTGATTCAGTTTTGAGAAAAGTTACAAAAATGGTACCTGAATGGTCTGTGATGGTCCTGGGAGCAGAAGGCGGCGTGTGAGCGGGCGTGTGTGCATGATGGTCATGTGTGTGCGGTAAACCACCATAAATGGCACTAAAATCTTCAGCTGATGAGCCACTAGTATTGCACTTTCTTGTTGCATTCGCTTTATCTCCATTACTACTGCCAGAACTGGTTAGATGACCATGATGTTCATCTAACAGTCCACCAACACCCAACAAATTTCCAACGCCTACCAAATTCGGCCGTAATTCCTCCATCATTGATTTGGATTGTGGACAAGCGTTGAAATTTAATTGGCGACTAAATATAGCTGGAAATATATTGAATTGTTGATGGGACAAATCCTCCGTGGTGGTTGTTGTTGAGGATGGTAACGAGGGGGCAGGGGATGAGCCCAAAGCCCCCAAACAGGAGGATACACCTTTGAAATCCAACTTGAAGCTATTGATTATACTTGATTTGATGGTGTGGTCATTTAGAGACCTTCTTGTAAAATATTTGAAAATAACTATTATTATAGTATTGTCAAAATTTAATGTACACCAAAACGCGCACCACTAAAAACACTTTAATTTGACTAGTGAAGTAAAAAAAAACCACCGTAAATTGTTAGTTTTGTATTATCGTCGTTGTAATCTACATACCCTTATTGCCACCACCCCCGCTCAAAAAAGAAAAACAGAGAAAAACAAAAAACAAAAAACGCGCAACTTTGAAAAATGAATTCTCAAAACTTTCAAATTGAAAATAATCTATATATATATGAAATGGGTTTAAATTGTATTGGGAAACACCTGTCCCTTAAAATTCGATCGCAAACAATTGGCTCGCGTTGATATTGTTAATATCTGTGACTGATTTAATTAAATTTTGGAGCACACAGTTAACTTCAGATCTAAATATGACTAGCTTATGTCTAAGCCAAACACCAAGTGAATATAACAACATTAAATTGTGATAGCCTTGTTCTGTTATCAGTGCCTAGTTCTTTTCATATCATCAAACCCAACAACTGATCTTCTGTTCCATTCTATCTTGTGGTCCATATTTGGAAGCTGGAACAGAACTTGCTTCTCATCATTTCTAATCTGAACAGGTTCGTGTGTATTCTACATTATCCAATGGTGGAAGTCGCGTGTGCAATCCACACATTGGATTGGTGGATGATGGACTGATGCACCCCTAGCAACACCAATACAATTTCAGTGGCTGCAAAATGGTGGCCCCACACAACTTACCCCCTAAGGCACTTGTTCGATTTTTATATTTTGACACTGAGCTTTCGTCGTTTTTCATATATAGAGAAAAGTGTTGTGTTGGGCTGCGCGAATACAGGGCTTTTCTCCACTTCTCTTCTATATATCCAACATATATATATATTATAGTGTTGTGTATGTGTGTATGTGTTTGCAAGAAGAGAGAATGTAGTTTAGATGAAAATTAACGTATTATATATATGTATATGATATAATGTTATGTAGTGCTTCGAGCACTGTATAATAAGCCCTTATTTGTAATTTGATGATTTCATTTCTAGTTTCTACCTATTTGCCAGAATAAAAATATTATAAAATGTGTATGTATACGAAAAAATTCAATTCCCTCAACATTCAAATAACTGCATCAATTAAAACTAATAGCTAAAGAGAACTTGAAATATTTTGTGAAACATTTTTGAATTGGATTAAAAGCATGAGAAAATTTAATACCTCAGATTCCGACCACAAGCAGATCATATAGAGAAAAAAAAATAAAATAAGTACATTTATTAGAGAGGGTCACGTGAAACGGCACGCTTTTGCAATTTAAAGGGCCACGTGCCGTATGAACCGCCCCCACTGTAAATATTTACATGTAACAAATTACAAACGTCCCTCCTACTTTATTCAGCCAATTTTGAAAGCCTACAATCACTCAATCTAAACACTTCGCTATATAACAAGTCAACTAATAATTAACTTATCAAATGGCTACCTTTGTAAAAAAATATATATAAAAGTCGAATAAAAAAAAATGTTACATTGTAAAACTAACAATTGGTTAGGGGCTTTATTGTATATGAATAGTTGAATTAGTATTATTGTTGCTATTGGAATGAAATTTATTAATTTGGGGGTTGAAAATAAAATGCTTTGAATTATTAATATATAATTTTATTTTATTACGGATAAATATCTTAAAGAATTGCTGTTATCGTTCGTTTTCCTCTAGAATGGATTTAGTTTTCGGATGTAGCAACGTCCTTCCTGTCGTTTTATTTTTCTTTTCCCTTTTCCAGTTTCCCTTCTACTAACAGGACACTGCCCATCAGTCAGAAATGATTGAAAAATAAATTCAATTTTCTGTTCATCGCTTCATCTCAACATTGGACTTTCCGTTTCTTATATTTGTAACAACTATTCCATCCAGTACATCAGAGGAGGAGGGAAAAAAAATTAACAACAACAACATAAAAATTGCAATTAAATAAAAATGTATAAGCTGACAAAATTTTCAGTTAGAAAAACAAATGTGATTTATTTATTAAAAATAATTGAGGCTTTTTTTGATGTTGAATTATTAAGAGTCATCATCGTGTATGCAGAGCTTTTTAGTTGAGTAATTGGCCACTGTGCTTAAAGCTTTTAAGTCTGATAAAGCTCGCACTTCAACCTTTATACATTTTTAAAAAGCGGGCCACCCCATCATCATCATCAACATCGCCGTAGTCGTCGTCATCGTGTTGTAAATAGGTATATATGCTGTTGATGTACCTACTAATGCAATGCGGTGTTACGTATTTTGCTTGCTGTATACACACACACATATACATATCCATAGAAAGCGAGTAGGTACCATTACCGCCCACATTTTAAAAAACTTGAGTGGATGTGTTTTACCTATTTCTTTACCCCCCAACAGAACTCCAAAAGTACAGCTTTTAAAAGCTCCATTCAAACGGATGTGTGTCTGTGTGTGTGTTTTGCCGTCTTTTAAATTGTCAATATTTTTTGAAAACATCTTTTTTCACAATATTAACTTCCTAGTTCGTTAATTGAAACTTTTTTCGATTCTTTTCACAATTAATCGAGAATAATGTTCAATTTTTTTTGGTATTCTTAGAGCACAAACAAAAGTCGACAATTTACAATGGATAACAGCACACCTTTGTCTTCTTAACCCAATTTTGAAACAATAAACAAACTAGAACGAGTAAAAAAACCCTAAAGGACAAACAATGCTCTGAGTATTTTAATGTGCACCCACTCACATGTATATATATACATATATGTGTATTTACTTCAATAGCAGAACAGAATATGACAGATTGTGGGGGTGGAGTCACTTTATGTGATGCTGTATGTTGACTGAGAGTACCAAAAGAACCAAATCATCACATACATACATAACCAGCCAGACATCATATTATGGAAACGTATATATAATCGTGTACACATATATATGTATATAGGATCTGCTATAATCCATGTTATGTACTGTAAAGGGCATATTCACTCAGTGTGTGCATCTGTAATTATACCGCATTTCATATGTAAAGTGCCCTACCCCCTGGACCAGATTATTATGCGGTGTCGATTTTATCTCTCTTTTAAAAAAATTTTTTATACGCATATATGAAATGGAATTGGTAAATGTGTATGATGTGGATGTGTTATCAATGAAGGATTTTTAAGTGCACATCTCCATTTACTATTATGGAGACACGTATTATGTTACATTAACATGTTTTTGAATAAAGTATATTCTTTTATAATTTGTTTTTACTCTGTGCATATACTATATGGGTAATTTTTATGAATGTCGATCGATTTTATAAAAAATTAAATCGCTTTTTCGACATATTGTGAATTGTGATCAGATGGACCCAGCAGCATGTCTTTTAAGCCCCACAAAGCATCACTGTTGGAAGTCCAATTGAAATTCGATTGCGAACCAAAAAAATAATAATTCAAAACCATTAGAAACAAATTATTTATCTTTATACGAAACAAAAGTTATGGCGAAAATGAACAAGTTTCAGAGAGTGAAGTCAATTTTGTTGTCTGGGTGAAACAAGAAAGACAGTTCAAGTTTGTAATTGCAAGAGATGATGTTTAATGACTTTTTAATGGACGACCAAAACATATACACATGCAGACACGGTGCAAAAACTGTTAAAAAATAAAGTGGAAAAACTTTTGTTTGTTTCGAATCAAATTTACAAACATCAGATAAGGCGGGAAAAAAATAATGATAATTTCTATTTGTTACAAAGACTTATTAATAAATATTTTGAAATGTTCAATTGGGTGCGTGTGTTGTTATTTATTGCGCTTTGGTGATGATGAGGGTCTGAAGTCACCCTTGTTGTGTTCAACTCCCCTAGTCCCCTTATATATCTAGAATCCGCACAAAACTGGACGTGTTCCTTCCGGGCAATTTGGAAAAGTAATCATTCTTATGCTTCGAGCTGTCATTTTAATCCACCAATCACGTTTCGACACACCATTTTCTACTGAACTGGGAAAATGATGGAAAAAAGGCCGGCAACTATTTGCCTCATTTAAAATTTCCAAAGGGGCAAAAAAATCTTCACTAATTTCTTCTACTTTGTTGTTTGTATTTTTTCAATTCGATTTTTGATTCCTATAAAACGAATCAAACTAACTAACAACTTGTAAATAATTAAATTGAATAGACTACATATAATACTCCTATGTATACAGTTATATAAGATCTTCGTAAACAATTTTCCTGATTTATTATTGCATTCCAGTTGAAAACGCTTGCAAGAGTTTTACTTTTTGCATTTTTTATGTGTCGGTGTGGAAGACCCAAAGAAGCAGTGTATAAAGGACGTACAGGAAGTTGGTTTGAAAAGTTCGACTGACTTTTTCTCTCTCCAACATCATCATCGTAAATAATACATGAAGACAAAATAAATAATTAAACTTTGGTAAAATCCTTTAATTAATTTTGCAAAAACTGCTTATGTCTATTTAAGTAGCGCGAACGAAATTTAACAATTTCTCTTCATTCGAAATTATTCATTGTAACATCAGCGAAATTAACGTACACCCAAAATGATATAACAATAAATTTGAATATACATTTGACAGTGTTGTTTCGTTACTACGTATGTAAAATTGAAATATGACTATGTTCGAGTTTAAGATGAGGGATGTTGTATATTGTCGCATCACAACCCCCGCTGGCTATGCAGATATACATGTTACACATATATATAACTGTACTATTTCGAATTTGTCAGATGTGCGTGGTTTTGTTATATACATGAATTAAGTTTTCCATTTTCTCTTATTCCTTCTTCAATTCATCTAAATCTCTTGATCAAATTATAGTAGACCTACCCATAATTGCAGAAATGAATGCATATAGCGGTCGAAATTGCGAGACATTATTCGTTTTGAGTTTTACTTTTCTTCGCAACTATTCCATTGTTGTGTCCAACCATGCAGGTATTTCCAAAACGGCAAAAACGGTCCACAAAAGGGAAAAGTGCGTGTGCGGGTGGTGGGTATATAGCGTGGTGGCTGTATGCTGTGTGTTGTCATGGCAACCGCACATCGCCGCCGGGTCGGGCTTATTGATCATAGTCATCCGACGTTCTATGTTCTGTTTTGCAATATACGCGATCTCTCTCTCTTTTACCAGCTTTTGCTACACACACACAGATACACTTTACTAAAAGTTTCTGGGTGTTTCATTGCATCCCAGACAAAAGCGACAACTTTATATTACATCTATTTAAATTGTACGTAAAATATGTAACAATTATTCCAGGCTGCATAATATATGAGAATATATCATAGTCAGAAATATAACTATCAGAATTTCTAGATATGTATGTCTTGCATGGAGTTAATCAAATCATCAGTATATGCAAGAAAAAATGCACCCATGTGCTTTTTCAAACTACAAATAGTTATAAAATTGTTGTAATTTTCAAATCAATTCCAATTAAAACATTTCCAAAATCCGATAACTGTACGAAAAATGGTCGTGGTCAAATTAAAAGACCTTATTTTGATTGCAAAACGATCCAAATTGCATTAGATCGAAAATGTAACGAAAGAAATCAAAGAGCGACCTCGTCACAATATTAAATAGGAGTATCTTTTAATTTTCTGGTCTATTTAGTCGCTGATACTATTGGTAAAAAAAGTATTCAAAGGGATAACAAGATAATTTCATTCGGCGTCATTTAAGGATATGAATTTAAGTGGCGCTTCATATTGACGAGAAGATCAACTGGAATTCCTGCAGGAATGCAGGATACTCGCAATATCATCCCCATTTCAGTTGCGCGCATGTATGGGATATCGATTTGGTCCAGGATAATTTTTTTCTCTGAATGAGAAAAGTCAGTATAACCTTTCCGCATACAGAAAAATCCACCAATTGATAAATCAACATGTAAGCTAGAATTATCAATTCGTTTTTGTTGAACAAAGGGGCCGATATACTGAATAGGGACTAAATAATAGACTATGGGGGCCGTTTCGACTGTGTTCAAATCTGTTAAGAGTATAATATAAAGTTTTATTGAATTGCAAGTGTTGACAAGAGAGTATTTTTGATTGTAATGAGGGGCTAATGAAGGGGTTCCGCGTATGGTGGTGGTGGTGTGACCCGAGGGACACGCTCCGATAGCATCTCCAGTTACACAGACCTGGTAGAGGGCGTGTAAGTGCATATGTGCATTTTTCAAAGTGTGGCTCTCAAGTGCACCCTCATCAGTGCACATCATACTATTAGGGGGAGTTTGACTTGAAAGCATTAAGAATTCAATTACCAAACACCTGTTAGATAAAAGTATGTTAATGTTGTCGCACATTTCAGGTATTAAATGATGAATTTGTTTGTTTTGTTGTCACTGGTGATGGTCGTTGGTGCATTTGGCAGAGGACCGCATCATCCGCGCGGTGAACCAATTGTTAAAAGACACGTTCATTATGCACCATCCAAAGATAATCAACAGAAAATTACGCAGGATGCGGAATTGTTGCACGACAAAGAACATATACAGGCAATTTTACAGGAAGTCAATTTTTTTTTGTATTATTGTGGTGACGTTTTAGGAACATTTAGAAGAAGTTATCAACCAGCCTGATTTGTCGAATTTAACAGACGAAGAACTCGAATTTTATTATTTCCAAGTGCACGACAATGACAAAAACAGTAAATTAGATGGCTTGGAATTGTTACAAGCCATTGCCCATACTAAGCACGAAGATGAGCATGAGGAAAATGAAGAGCCAACTGGAGTTGCTGATAATTCTAGTCAGGATACGTTCCTAGAGGACTTTGAATACATTATTGGTGGAAAAACGTAATGGATTTGGAATTTTTCTAAAATAGTAATTGGTTTATTTTGTAGAATTAATTGACCGTGTCTTGTTGGAGGATGATATAGATAATGATGGTTATATTAGTTATCCGGAATATGTTGCTAGTAGAAAGAATTCAAAAAATTATAATGGATACACGAAACTTGCCTAAATAATCGGAAATAATTTTATTTTATGAGATTTATTTAAAAAATACAATAAAATCTAACAAATATCATTTGTTTATTAAATTAAGTCTCTTTCAAATTGCATTTGTATATTGTACAATCACCACCAGTCATTCCAACATTTGCAGACTGTTCAATTTGTTGTAAAACGTAACTATAACTGTCGTCCGGATTGAGATTAAACATTTTCGTAGCCTTCAAAAGGACATCACCAGCGGCTGCATACTTCTTCGCCTGTTCCGGCTGTTGGCAAGCGATGTTTTGCAGACATCCATTGTCTTCAGGACTTCCTGCAACCCACAACTCCAGAATTACAACAACTACAATTTTTTTGCCCCACCTGTTAAATAGCTCAAAAACAACATGATTTCTTCATCGGATAAGATCGTCTCTTCGCCATCCATGCTTCTCGCAAAGCCACCCTTCCAAGTGCCCGCCCCCAGTGAGCCGGCGGCAAAGATAAGCGCCTTCAGCAGCACCAATACCAGCAAATTCGTCAAATTCAATGATACCACCTGCGAAGCACCTCCAGCTGTTGGTGAAATATAGCCACGCGACAAGAAATTGCTCGCCAACGATGACAGCATCCCTTTGGCGTCGATGCCCCTGTTGGAATAATTGTTAACATTTAATCTGAAGACTTCTTCATGGGTGATGTACCTTGAAATCGAGTTTGTGTTTTCATCTTCACTTAAAACCGCACAGTTTACACAAAGTGCCGTTAATATAAAGACAGTTAATTTTAAATATTTCATGTTTTGTTTTTTTTATTGGAGACTATCACAAAATTATTTTTTACATCGACTATATATATGAAGAAATGTTTCCCCCGTACAGTGTATAGAAATTGGTGAATTTCTTGTCATTTTATTGTACAATATCTATTGTTTTGTCGCCAAGTTTTATTGTTTTATGCTCCACATATCCGAACAAGAAATTATATATTAGAAAATTCATTTTTATAATATTACTGTGACTTTCCTTCTATGCTATATTATAATGCAAATTAGGTAACACTGTGATAATAATATAATTTATGTAAAATAATTAGTTGTCGTGCTAGGAATTCATTGACACTGTGTTTTATTTAATATTTTACTCGTTTAATAAATTCGCCAATTGCGAGAAAATTCGTGGCCACATTTGCAAACAAAGCTAGAAAATTCGTGCGAGAAATTTCGAAAAAATCAGCAGCGTAAAATTGCGGTAAACAATTTTCAATTTGCTTGATAAAATATTTAATTTCTCGTTGATTTTTTTTGTCGATAACATTTTTATATTTGTAACAGCTACTAAGAAGATTTTGAACATCCACTTTTGTTGAATGCGCCCGAAAGAAAAGAAACGATGGACCAATCTGTTAAAATAATAAATTATTTTAAAACTAGCAATACATCATCAACTTACGATAAAAAATAAAGTTTCTATTTGGAAAATAATCAATGACATTGGAGATAGTTTTACTTCCAGTTCAATATTATTCGAATAAACTGATATAAAAGTTAAACCAAGCAATAAAAATAATGACGACATCATTACAGAGCATAATATTGGCCATCCGAATATCTCGTTAAACAATTCGATAACTTCATAAGTTTTCTGATACATTTTTGATAAGTTGCGAATATGAGTTTTAAAATTATCGTCATTATATCTAAGTTGTCGATTACATTCCAAATGTAGACAAAATGTAATTTTCTTAAATTTGTGTCTTATATTTATGAGCATCAGATTTGTTAAAAATACAGGGTGATTCAGAATAACGTTCGGAAACGCTAAGGGCATATAGTTGACATACAAATAAGCCGAAAAGCCTTATAAACATACGGCGAATTCGGTACCCCTGAAGAGTTATAAGCTGTCAAAATCTTCAAAAAAAGAGTTATTTTTTCGAATATCTTGAAAACCAATAAAGATATAATTACCACATTTGGCATGGGGAAGTTTTTTAGTATTCTCTAAATATGTGTACAATTTGAAAACATTCTGCCTACTAGAAATGCACTTCTTCGGGGTGACCAAAACTCTTGGT